>JAOVVI020019869.1:0-10015 GCA_028571085.2 Nepenthes alata | reverse complement strand
TGGGTCTCCTAGCGTGCCCTTGACAATGTCCGGTGGGCGGCCTAACCAAAAGAAGGTGGGACCTCTGCAGTGTCGGGTCAGCAACCCAAGAGGAAGCGAGGGGGCCCACACTCCCCTGCCTTTCCTGAACAAGGCCCCATTGGAGCGGACCCTGCGCTGCCTACCCTCTCTGAGGATTGCCAGCGGATCAATGCTGCCCGTGCGAGGGGGTGGCTTTGGTAGCCATTGGGATGTCGACGAGGCCCAACTATGCTTGGTCCCTGTTAGATGATTTGGGCCCGAGCGATTCGCCTGAACAGTCGGAAGGTGAGGAGATCTCGGTAGATCTTGAGGGTGGGGTAGAAGCGGGTGGACCACCGTCTGGGGAGTCGAGCGAGTCGGTCAATGCTGCGGCCGCAGTCGAACGGGGGACCTTGATTATGGTGGAATCTTCTCCAGGATTGTCTACTTCTTCTCTTGCCGCTGTTGTCGCGGAGGCAGTTGAGGCTGCTCCGGTGGAGGGTGAGATGGCCAGAGGCACCGTGGGGGCTGAGGCCAATGTTAAGGGGCGCCGGGTGCCGAGATGCTGGTCCGCTAGGCCCCCGGCGTCTTAGGTGGGCTCAGGCCCTCACTTGGCTTTGAGGCGCCCCTACAACCCCTGCAGTCGATCGGCGTTGGGGCCGAGGGTCCTCTTGGCCCCTCACACCAGGGAGGGCTGTCTGACCTTGAGGTATTGCGCCGAGGGCTTCCTTGCTCTGATAGTGCTGCGTTGCTTTTTAGTGCCACCCTTGGTTGACTGCTGTCCATTACTTGATAGGTTGGGGAGGTTCTCCGAGTGGTGGAGAGTGCTTTACTTTGGAGGGATGTTGAGATCCTTCGACTATCCTAGTTGCGCATCGAGTCGATGATGAGAGAGGATGTGGAGGGCTGGATGGATGCAACCGTCGCGGAGGGTCTGCGAAGTGAGAGGCTGGAAGCCTATCTTGATCTGGAGCTGTCTGGTTTCTGGGCGAGACTTCGAGAGCTCTTGGAGACCTATGCTTGATCTTTGGACCAAATTGCCGCTCTTGAGGATGAGCTTCGCCACATGAGGTGGGAACTTTCAGATCTCCGTAGCACCCTGGCTTGGTGGGAGGGCCACCGACCATAGGACATAGGTTGAGTCACAATCATGGGCGACCTTTTGTATTTTTGAAGGTGCTCAAGTGCCCTTTCTTTACATTCTGAATGAAATTGCAAGATTTGCCTTGATTGTCGATTATCGTCGATGCCTTTAGACGGGTGATGACTTGTCTCTTGCCGAACGTTGTTAGTGCTAGCCATAGCTGCGAGGCTTGGAGGGCCGTTTCCACTCGATCGTGCTTGCTCCTGCCGGGAGGAGGTCGTGGCGCTGGTGTAACCTGTTTTCCTGCTAAGCATAGGTGTTATCGTTGCCATGCTTGACTGGACTCATTTGTCCATTTGTGCTTTGTCTTGCAAGAGGATGTCGTGGCACAAGATGGGTGAGCCGCACAGAGGGCCGATTGGGATTCCTAGTTGCTTGGCTCTGGTGAAGCCTAGGTTGTCGCCCACACTGGTGCTTGGTCCTATTGAAGGGTGTCGTAGCTTTCGTGCGTCTGGTCCTAGTGTGCCAAATATTGTTGATTGATGGTACTCGTCCTTGCGGGAGGAGTTGTCGCACGCATGCTGAATAACTTTCTAATGTTTTAGTGGCCACTTGTGTGGGGAGGTCCGATGCTTGGTTCGCGACCCCCTGGGCCGTGGCATTTGACCACATATGGGCCGCTTGGTAAAGGGACTAGGGTTCAAAATTCGACTGCGCATGTGTTGCTCGGTATTGGGGTTGAGGTTCTTTGACCGTTTGTAGGTCAAGATACGAGTGAATGGATTTCACCTGACTTAGGGGTATACTAAGTCTTGAAATGCTATGAGATGTTATGCAAGCATTCGCATGGACTAATCATAAGAAATATCAATTTCATTAATCAATGCATGATTCAAGCAATTGGCATGATGCATGCAGGATTCACTTGGATTCGGCATGGAATCATCGATGGTGCACACGGCGGACGGCGCCTGTCGCAGTGCAATGGGTTGTGGGCCCAGCATGTTGAGCTCCCCATCGTGAGAACTGCGACAGCTTTCGCAGGACCTGATGCCATGTACAGGGCCAATGAGAGGTGTTGTCGTAGGGTCGACCTTGCTAAGCTCCCGAGTTAGGTCTTTGACTCCAATGGGGCTTCTTGCAAGTAGAGGGCCGAACACTCTGGAAGCTCTCTTGGTCGGGTCGCTTGGTCCAGCATGGGAAGAATGGAGCGCCTGTTGGTAATGCGGAAGGTAGCCGGTTGTCTTAGGGATAGCAAAGGTGTCATCGCCATGGGCCTTTATCATCCTCGGGACTAGGTTGGACATGCTTACGGTTCGGATCCTCCCAAAAGTAGAGATCATCAGGCTGATGAGTCTTTCCTTTGGCTGCTCCTTTTGGGTGGTGGTGCTTTCATTTGGGGGAAAGAGCCCCCACTCATCGACGGTCTTGTTGAGCGCATCGGATTTGGGGCAGCTTAAGCATGATGCCCTGCTGGGTTGCAAGCACATGCTCGTCAAAAGCGGATCGTTCTCTGCCACGGCTAATCAGAAGGTGGTCGTCATGGGAGGCGATGTCTTAGGCCAATGTGCTGGCTAGAGTGCGAATAATGACTTCGTGTATTTTGCTGACATGCGACCTGTAGGCACCGGATGAGGACCTCGCTCGGGCTGGTAGTGTCTTTTGGTGTGAAACCCCACACGCAAGAGGCTGAGGATCTTTTTGCCTCCACGGGCGTTCCACCCTACTGCCACCTCGTTTAGTGTGCAGGCAATATCTTCTGGCGTGGGACACCACACGCAGGGGTCAAGGATTCCGCCACCGAGGAGGGCATCCAGCCTAGTGCCTACGCCATGCTGGGAACCTGCGAGGCCTTAAGAGCTTGGCAAAACTCAAAAGTGATCCAGGTGAGCATCAGATCGGAACTTTGGCTGTGGAGCCCCAGGCTCGGTTTCATGATCCTGATGACAACGAATGGATCTTCCTCACGATCGGCTACTTTGCTAGGTTGGAAAAACACTTGATGGCATTGCTTGGAGCTTCTTGCTGGGTTGGGGGCCTTCTGTCGATGTTGGAGCGGTATGGATCATGCTGCTCTGGGGTTCCATCCCGCGTCGCATGACTTGGTCGGTTATCTGGTTGTGGTAAGGCCTTATTGCTCGTGGTCGCTCAGACCCCGAGGTCGTTAGGCCAATGGATTTTCTGAGGATGCTGATTCTGTCCAATTTCTCCTCCTGAACTTTGAGGCCTAGGAGTTGGAGGGTGGAGCCCCCAACATGGCACCTTTGGACGGGCATGAATGGTTTGAGGACGGGATGTTTGGCTGAGTAGAGGACCCCTGTGCTCTCGGGGTTGGCCGTCTGTCTACATAGCTACCTAGAGAGGGGTTGTCGCCATGTGAGACGATGGCTCTGCCCGATGCGCTGGCTTGCATTGAGGCATTGCTTGTACAAGTGTGGTGGTTAGATTTTTTAGTCGTTCTCATAGACGGCGCCAAGGATGTATTTTTTAATTTGGGTTATTGTACAGATTAGATAGTCAATTTATCTTCCTCGGTGGGTCAAATTGAAGTTGGTCCGATCTCTGTTACTTCGAATTTGGATCCTGCACACCTCAGCTAACAAACAAATGGTCAGATGATTGGCCGGTCTCGCTTCCCGATATATCTTCTGATATTCAAGTCAGTAATATTTTCCAACGGTTAGAAAGATGTGAGGATACGAGAGAGATGCGTGGATGCATGTTATGGGGGATAGAATGTTATTGGAGTTCTGGGCTTCGAATGCGCCCTACTAGGGGCCGGCTTGAGAGAGGGAGGACTAGGCTCCGAGTGCACCCAGCTAGGGGCGGCTTAGAGAAGGGGGACATGGCTTCGAGTGCGCCCGGCTAGGGGCAGTTTAGAAATGGATGACAAGGCTTTGAGTGTGCTCGGCTAGGGGGCGGTTTAGAGATGGAGGACAAGGCCCTGAGTGCGCCCTACTAAGGGGCGGCTTAAGGTTCGTAGCATGCTCACGAGTTAGGAATTTATGGCTATGCTCCACTAGCTTGGCCTGGGTTGCCCAGGGCTCTGTTGTTGGTTATGTTTGGTCCACGGAGGCGCTAAGGAACCAAGCTAACCGGAGAAGGGGAGAGCAGTGGTGAGAGATGGATTCTTGCCACTTTCGTCCATTGAGCTGAGTCCTCATGCGCCAGGGTCTTTCCACGGTCGAACATGGAGGGGCTCTATGCCTTGCTACATAGGTCCTCATTGCCGGTCAAGCAGCGAGTGGGCTTGGAGCACGCACAACCAGGAGCCGAGATCGGTGGCGTCTTGGAGGATGTGTCGGTTCTATGGCGGGAGGCTTTGAGCCTGAGTGCAGCATCCTTTCTAGTCGTCTCCCTCGTTCTCCATTTTTATGAGCCTGAGAGAACTCTTCTTGTGCGATTGTTTGAGCCCCTCTTTCCTACGGAGGAAAGGAGGTATTTGTAGAGGGAAATGTGCGTGCGTTGGTGTTGATCACTGCTGGCTTTTCCTTTCCGAGAAATGCCGTGATTGGTGCCTTCCCTTTTGGCGTGCTTGACATTTCCGGCACATAACAGGCTGGCTGTCAGCAGTTCCTGCGCCTGCATTTCTGGGAGGAAGCATGCGTGAGCTGTAACCATGTGGGTGTGTCGGCCGAGCTGGAGCTGTTGCCCAGGCGGTACTGGTCCGCGCGCTTTTATAGGCCGTATTAGGTGGACGGCTCTTCCGGGCCATGTCTTGATGGTGGTCCTGGGTCGTGTGATCTTGGGCCTTCTATTGGGCTTCATCCTCCGGACTGCTTTTCCGCTGCAGGTTTCGACATCCGGGTCGGTCAATGGGTGACGAACCCACCAATGTTATATCATAACTTATTTATATTAGCTCACTAGCATGGTAGTCCTTTGTAATTTTTTTTTGTTGATGATATGACAAATATGTGCCTTTTATTGATAATTTAGTTTAAAATAGCAGCATTGATAATTACATTCTATTGTCCATAAAAAAACATGAATTTATTTTATGTGTCCTAGCATATCTTGTTTTGTTTTTTAGAAAAATGTCTCTGGGTGTTGATGTCTCAGTGTCGTGTTTGTTTTCTGTGTTGGTGTCCCTTATTGTGAGGTTAAAATAGCTATTGAATGCAAGCTTGCTGACTTCTTTCTCTTTGATGCAGTCCACGGGCGAGGATGGCACTTTGGCAGTAGACTATTTTACTTTCTCGTCAAGCATTGCAGAGACTTTGAGATCAGCATCTCTCGTGATAAGCCATGCAGGTTAGTTTTAGATTTTGTGTGGTTATTGTTTTGGTAGGATGGCAAAGGAGGTCTAAATTACACTCCTTGCAGTGTTGATTATGTATCAGAATCACTGCATAGGTGCAATTTTCATTGTCAGCCTAGAATCGGGTTTTTTTTTTTTTTAAATATTGTTTTCTTCATCTAAAATAAATTGAATAGGTAATGCTTGGAGCATGAATCTTTGTAAAATGTTTTTCCGAGAAGCACTTGGTTCTTAGAGATCTATCAATGATAGCCCAATGCAAGAGTTTTGCTGCGTTACAGGTTGTGAGAATTGTAAGATGTGAAGAGCTTATCCTTACATTATAGAGAGGTTATTTCCATATATAGATCGAAATATCATTGATCTATACAGGTCACCAAAGATCTAAATCAACTAGGAGGTATCTTACTACTGTGAGCTTCAACATCAGGTACTAGAATAATATAAGCGGCACTTATTTGGTAAGAGCTTGTGTGACCACTTAAAAAAGGATTCCCAAAGAAATCTTGAAGAACAAAAGATGTGTAATCTAGGATTGAAAGCATGGCCTCCTCAACCCTAAATATTATTGTGGGAGCAAGTTTGTGGGATCCCACATTGCTTGGAGAATGAGAAAAGATGTATTCTATAGTAAGATTTAGACATCTTCATAATAATAGGTATTTTCCTATAGAAGCTCTTGAAAAATAAAACCGTGCATGTATAGACCCATACCTATGGCCCAAAATGAAGATATGTTATCATATAAACTTGAATCACTACAATTACATTGAAATCCTCTCGAATAATAATTCATGAGATTGAACCTCAGTAGCTTCATGAGTCAGCATATTTCCACCGATCTTTTGTTTCTTTAGCCTCATTAGAAGCATATTGAAAGATCGACATGAAATGAATAGAAGTTGAGAAGATTAAGGGATTTCTAATCTCAATTCATTTACACCTTGTAGACAAGCAGAAGCAAAATATGTATGAATATACAATACACATAATATATATTTTTTACTAAATATAAAATTAAAATAAATATTCACTGATAAATATATATCATCAAAATAAATTTGAAACAGTAATGTAAAATGATGCACGAATTTTAGTAATGAATGAAAATCTTAATAACCAATAGTTATTGAATAAAATCTTCTAGATTTCTTCAACCAATGAAATTAATATAATATAAAAGTCAACTTACAGTTCGAGTGATACAGATATACTAAACCTTAATTGATTTACTTCCAACTTGTAGCTTCTGTCAAGAAACTTCTTAGATTTATTTGCAGTAGTGGAATCGGATACCTTTTAATTTTTTTATTAAATTTCCTTCACAAGTTATGAATATCTGCACAATGTTGGATCCTAGTGTCCATACCTCTAATGTATCAACGAAGGTTTACGTGCTGAAGCTAGCGTTTAAACTATAGAGAAAATGTTGGGTGAGAAAGCATTGACAATTTATTGCAAGACAAAAATTTTGGTTTTATTAAGCAAAGGAAGGCTTTTCACATTAAACAATAAGAATTTTAAGGTTGCAGCTATTGTTCACTTTCTTGTGTCTCTTTCTCATATTAATGAATAGAAGTATTTATAGAAATAATCAAAAATTAGGTCAAAAATATGCAGCCTTTTATAAAATAGCCTCCTAGTGCACGAGTAGAATGGGCATGCATTGGGTGCAAAGACGTTAGCAGGAGGGCTGTATCTTAGCCAAGTGCACCACTGAGGTGCATATCAAGCATGGGTGCTTTGGTAAAAATACATTCATGTGTGGATTAAGTACGTATCAGGCATAGAAATTGGGAAATGATGCATTTTTTAACAATAAGCTTATATTTGATTCTTGTCTTCATTGATACTTGAGAATCCTTCAGTTTACCTGTTTCCTATCACGAAATATGTCAATACAAGATGTTCTTAACATAAGCTTTTCTCAGTTACAAGGCAATGAATCACCTTATTTAAGTTATTCAGCCAACCCAAAATCTGCCATTTGAAGCTTTGTGATTGTTACTTAAAAACCTCCAGCTGCAATAACGTCTTTTTTGAACATTTTCTTAAAATTTCCGGCCTTAGTGTCAATGAGACAAAGGAAGCCCAACCTTAATTTTTTTTCCTCCAATAAAATGGCTTAGCTCAATTTTCTTGTGAGACTTGTTCACTGTCCTAATACTCCAAAACCTCTAATTTCATCAAGTAACATCTCCCCCGGCCCCCCAAATGGGATGTACCACTAACGTTATCAACATACTTTAGTTATACAGATTGCTGCTCTTGATTTTGTTGTTGCACAGGGTTTATGCTTTAAGCTGTCTTAAATTATCCAGGATTCTGTATCAGCCCATCATTAGTGGAACTTGTATCCACCCATCTTTGTCAGGATTCTGAGCTTGATCATGAAGGGGAGCATTGGCACGGTTAATAGAGTTGTAGCAGCGTGACCTAATTTGAGCTCAGAATCATATAAATAACCTTTTGTATGATATGAAGTAAGACTATGTATAACATATCCTTATTGGTCTGACCCTTGCTTGGATCCCACACATAGTGAAAGTTATGTGCCCCGGGCTTTCCTGCCTTTGTGTTCTTTCCTTGATCATGATGACTCTCTCTATGGCAATCCCATTTCCTGCTATGCATTGCATTGGCCTCCATTCCTATACAACGCTTTGTCTTTCGCTAATCAAGCCCTAGTTTTGTAATCTGCTCATTAAGTGTTTATAAACCTCCAAATTGGACCCAATATCAACAATGCCGCTTCAATAGCCAGACCAAGCAGGTACTAATTGACATTAGGAATAGAAAAAGAGGAGGATTTGATGAAATAAGAACGAAGGGAACCATTGGAAACCAAGTTTGAGTCGAATTCACCTCGTTTATGTGGAAGACTCACTGATGAATTACTAAAGGTGCATGTATTCGCTCATAACTTCACGAGAATATTTGTTTTTTCTATTATTTTTAAATCCCATTGCCTGGAAAAAGAGATGCTGAATTGAAGTGATGTTCCTACGCATACCTGTCTCCTGTTGTTTTTTCTTCCCAGAATGTTACAATATATATTTTTGGATTGAATATCATGCAAAGACCCTAATGCTAATAGAAGCTTATTTGATCTATTTTAGTAAAGCAATCAATTAGATAGAAAATGATGGAAAGTTTATTTATGTAGTGACTTGTCTCCTATATATCTATTATTATGTGTGACTATTATTGTTGTTCTTGTTATTATTATCATCATCCCTTGTTTTGAACGCATCGCCTTATGCGCCATTTGACAACCCATGGAGATCTTGTTTTGAACGTATCGTCCACAACTTTTCAGAAGAACATTTAAATGAATGGTGTTGGAGGAAGACGTCTTTTAGGCACACTGTTAGCATATATTTGATGACCTGATATCTTATCTATCAATCTATTTATACTGATAGGTCTACACATGAAGAGATGATGGCTAAAGGTGTCTTTCAAATATTTTTGTATTTAAATCGTGCATTGATTCTATACATTAAACTTGAAGTACCAAACAGTATTGGTTGTGGCACAGGGTCAGGGAGCATATTTGAGACATTGAGGGCGGGGAAGCCGTTGATTGTTGCGGTGAACGAGGATTTGATGGACAATCATCAAGCCGAGCTCGCGGAGGAATTGGCAGAGCGGAAGCACTTGTTTTGCACGCGGCCTCACATGCTCCACCGGACGATTGCAGATATGAAGATAGAGTCTCTCATTCCGTACCTCCCCGGCGATGCTAAACCAGTTGCAAATCTCATAAACAGGTTCCTAGGTTTCCCTGAAGATTAATTCATGCCCTGTTTGTCTTGAATAAAATGGAAGAAATTTAAAAAAAAAAATACACATATATATTTATTTATTTGTTTGGTTGAAAAATCATTGCAGAGTAATGGAAGAAATGCAAAGTAAATGATATTTACATTCGGAGGCCTGCTATTTTTTGTTTTTGTTGAGGATCATTTAATTTGATCGCTCTCTGCATACCGAAAATCAAGATTAAATCTAGCCACAGGGAAACCTATAGTACGAAGGTGCGTATTAAAGCAAGGCTACCTCTAATCATTAATTTAGATTGAGTTATGCTCCTTGTTATGGAATGGATTCTGCGAGTCCTATACTGTGTAGAACAGTAGCCATAAAGATAGAAGGTGCCTTTACCTTGTTGATTTTCTCAGTTTTAATCCCGAGCGGGTGAAAGGATGATTCCTCAAATATTAATTTAGATTGGGTGTTATGGAATGGATTCTGCGAGTCTTATACTGTGTAGAACAGTAGCCATAAAGTTAGAAAGTGCCTTTACCTTGTCTATTTTCTCAGTTTTAATCCCGAGCGGGTCAAAGGATGATTCCTCAAATGTTAATTTAGATTGGGTTATACTCATTGTTATGGAATAGATTCTGTGAGTCATATACTGTGTAGAACAGTAGCCATAAAGATAGAACGTGCCTTTACCTTGTTGGTTTTCTCAGTTTTAATCCTGAGTGGGTCAAAGGATGATTCCTCAAATATTAATTTAGATTGGGTGTTATGGAATGGATTCTGTGAGTCTTATACTGTGTAGAACAGTAGCCATAAAGATAGAACGTGCCTTTACCTTGTTGATTTTCTCAGTTTTAATCCCGAGCGGGTGAAAGGATGATTCCTCAAATATTAATTTAGAT
>JAOVVI020019868.1:0-10015 GCA_028571085.2 Nepenthes alata | reverse complement strand
GGTTATTATGGTTGATGAAAATATTATTATTGATTTTATTTTTGACCTGCGTACGTTGTGTTCCCGGGTCGTGACATATATTGTAGATCATCCACAAGAAAAGCTGTTGGAATGCTCTGAAAAAGAGAAGTATCATAGAGCAAGGGGTCTTACCCGAGTGCAAGTTTGATCAGTACAAAGACAAAACGATCATGGAAGCAGGATTTCAATCCGAATTCATACTGCACAAAAGAAGCACCTCTAGTTAGGTTTCTCTCTTTTAAATTCATAGCTGCTGCATAATGCAGACAAAACAGAGAAAATTCATTACCCATATCCACAAGAAATATGTTATCTGGAATGCATTCTGCACGTGCAAAAAGCCAATCAGGTTGTTAGTATTGGAAGTGACTGAGCGTATGGAAGAACATAAAAAGTCTATTTGGTTTTACAAAAGTTTAAAGAAAAGAAAAAAATAAAGAAAAATACTTTTTATATTTTAATTGCATAAAAAATCGCAAGGAAAAAATATAATAGGAATATATATTAGAATATTCATATTTGAAGAAAGTGATTTTTCTTTCATTTTTTCTTATTTTTTGTTTTGCCCTCATTATTTTCCTTCTATTCAAAATTTTTTATAACTAAACAAACCTTAAGAATACAAGAGATGGCGAATTGCACAACTTATGCAAGTATCAAAATGAAACATGTTCCTCACATTATCCTCAATTTGCGCAAGGTTGATAAACTCAAGCACAAGATAGTTCTGTAATTAATGCACACAAATAGTTATTTCTATGCTTGTTGAGATCCACCAACTTGACTGACGTGGGAAGTTACGAAGTTTCTCAAACCCATGTATATACTTTACGGTGAGATATATTACTAGTTATATATCACGTCCTACATAATTAATTATACATGTTTCTCTATTTATAATATGATTTCCTTTATATCTATTGGTACACAAGAAACAACAATAACCCCCTTTGCCCTATTTTTACGGCCACTTGATTCCTTTTTCCTATGTTCGATAATGCATTCACATAAGAGAGTGAAGTTTATTACCTGAAACAGTGTGAAATGGAGAAGATGAAGAAGTAACTGGGGCCAAGAAAACCAGAAATATTTGTCCGACCCAAGCACAAGAGGAATTCCTTGGACCACTGCATGTCTTTCAGTGATCTCAAGAGCCATCTTTGTCAGGATTGCTTGAAGCTTGGTCCCAACTGCTACGATTATCTACAGCAAATTACATGATCAACACTTCAAAATTTTTTCCAGCTATCCAATGAAAAGATCAATTCTTATTCTTGTTTGAAGGGTAGGGAAGAAATTTCTACAATAGAAGGAATTAAGGATGCCCAAAACAGCGTGTGCCAGCCTGAAAGGTACATAATGATAGTTAGCAAGCAGAACGAACTTAGTCATTGCAAAAAAGAACAGGATGATGACAAAAAGGGAAGCCTTTCTTAACATAATAGTGGCATACCGTTAACATTTAGAAACAAGAAGATCACGAATGAAGCCCATAAGACAGGACTGAAAAGGCAAAAGGAGAAAGATTGAAAAAGTATTTTAGTACTTTCAATTATCAAAAAAGAACCTATCAAATACTGAGGAACTTACCTGACCCCTACGACCACTTTAAAGTCATCTTCCAATGACCTTTTGATATACTTTTGGAAGTCGAATTTACTTCCAGGAGCAATATGTGCCTATAGAGATAGCATACAGAAAACAAAGCTTTCTAAGGGACAAGGCATGAAACTAGGTAAACATGAGAATGATCAATTACTGAACTCTACATGACTGAAAACTCACTGTAATGAACCCATTTCGCAATGTCAAGTAGTCAGCCTTTGTCACGGATCTGAAAAATTGCCTGAGAAAACATCCCTAAAAGACCAATGTAAAATTGAGCCATCAAGGTATCAATTTGACCAGACAAAGCAAAAAAATGAAATCACCGAGCACAAGAAATATATTTCTCCCTAAACCAAGTACATAAGTAGAACTGCAACCAATCTTTCATCACAGACCTAATCACAATCCAAACGTCTTTTTCAGGCCATAGTTGATTAGATTCAGCTGATATTGTCCAATGACTCTAATCTTAATCTCAACATCGTTCCCAATCATATCTTCAAAATTATGCTACTTCAACAACTAATTTGTCGATTTTTTTAGAGATAAATCCTTGCACGTGAATGCGCATAGAAACTTAAAGAACAACTGTGCCCAATATCAATGCATTGTAATAGTGCCAAAATATGGTAGATGATATAGTGGTGTTGAAATTTGTAGTCTGAAACTTTAAGCTTCTGTAATTTAGGTGTTTGCTTAAATTTGAAACTTTTAAGAGATGACAGAGAAGAAATTTTTAAATTTCAAGCCCGAAATCTTGCCTGGAATTTTAAAAGTAAACACTTGGTTGATGAAGGTTATAAGTTCAAATTCTAAGCTGTAGGGTTAAGATTATGAACAACTAACTCATTCCTAGAATGAATTGTGAATGTCAACAAAATTGACAAAAAAATCAGCTTTCAAAGATCCATCTCAGTGATAGTGATCTCATGGAGACTTGAAGCTAATTAATTTCTTTCTCGGGATAGTCTCGTTCAATCTTTGTTAGCAATAACCCAAGGGTTTGCTCTTGAAGCTGCGATCTTAATATATAGCATTTGAAGATTGCCAAACACAAAATGCTGCTTACAAGATCAAATTATTTTACTCAAAAAGAAAACCAAATCCAGAAATGATGAGATCAGGCAAGTAAGGGAATTTTTCTCACCACGTAAAAGAAGAATGGAATCCTTGCCCAGAAGCTGTTGTGAGCTCTGACAAAAGAAGTCTCATGAGTCAACCTGAATCTTGAAGGATCTGCAAAAATGAAATATGTACAGGTCAGCAACTAATTAACCCATAGGAAACACATGATGAAGAATCAAGGAGTGAGTCTGTTCAACAGCAAAGAAGGGCAACCATTGGAAAACTCATAGTCCTGTGATGACGTCTCTCGCTCCCATTCCTTCCAGCCTCGAATCTGCAAGAGTAAAGTTTAAGCATAGAGCGGACAAAGGGCCCTGTGTATATTTTTGCTTTCGCACAAAGCATATAGTATGATGGCACAACCAAAACAGCACATCCTATACACCAAGACCTTAACAAGTTAACAATGTCAAAATGGGTGGCATAGGACTGAGGCTTCCCCAATTACAAGCTCTGGAAGGGTAAATTTTCAAACCCTTAATCCAACATTGAAGAAAAGCTATTTCTGCAATTTGAACTACTAACCTCGTGTTACAATAGAGTAACCCAATAGTCACATAAAGGTTCACCTCTTTTAGTAAAGAGTTGGATATATGCAGCTTTACCCATGTATTGCATGGAGGTTATTTCTATAATTTACATCATGGGCTTTAGTTCACAATAAAGCAGCCTAGCCATTGTGCCAAGGTTTACCACCAAATTCGATAAATTACTTTTCAAAGTTAATTCTCTCATCAAATTCAATTTTCAAATGAATTCATTTTTTCACCATCTCACATGAATATTAATGAAGCAGGATAGTGTTATTAAAATAGCATGTAGATGGTTTGGCACAGTTTATACTTTCTTAGTTCAATAAAATCTACCTTCCATGAAATCCACCACATACTTCACAACTCAACATTAGAACGTTGATTTTGTCCAAACTAAGAGTAAGAAGAAATTCTATAAAGTAAAACAATTTACAGAGCTTTATTAATCTTTCAGACAATTAATTTCTTTTCCCAGTAGGGAAGCAAAGCATACAGAGAAACTACCTCCTCTTTACTTATAGCAACACACACACAGGCATAGTTTCAACTGTAGCAAGATGAGGTCCAAGTCCCAACTTCTTATGAACTGCAAACCATCACCTCAACCTATCCCAATGATGAAACCATCAAAATTGATTTGTAAGCTTCCACTAGTACCTATAATGTGCAAGTGATTTAGACTTCCAATAGAGCCACAGAATTGGAGTTTGATCTGCACATGACTAATTGTTCACTTAAAAGTGGCTCTTTAGGCATTAAGTTCAGGGCCACATTAGAGAGCCAGAGAAAGAGAGATGTGAATGGGGTTTACCGCTCAACTAAAAACTTCACAGTGTTCAGTTTACAGGAAGTGATTGATGTTCAATCTAAAGCAAATAAAATTGAACAGATTTTCTACCGGTGAACCCTGTGATTTCAAAAGAAGCATGGTCAAATATCCAAAAAAAGAAAAACAATATATCAATCCAATATGTAAAACCCAAGATATTGACCATTATGATGGTCAAACTTTCAATCGATAGATCTTAACCCCTCCCAATCAAAAAAAACAAGGATATCCACTAGTTCATTGTTTTTTGAAGGCTAACTTTGTCCCAACAATGCCATGACCACATAGCATGTAAGAATGATTAATTTGCTGCAAAGGATGAAAGACATGGAGCTTCAAATTACTTCAAACAAACTATGTTGTCCTTTTTGTATTTACTGCTCCTGAAAACTATGATAAACCTTGAAGTAAGAAGAGTTGTACAACTTTAGCCCAACATCTTGTTTAACATCGTATTGCCCAAGTGAAGGCTAAGACAACACATTAGAAAGAAAGCAATACACTTCCAAATTTACCTTCAGTCTTCCAAGCATCATTGTTATGGCGCTGTATATAACATGAAAGACTGCCAGAAAAAATATAAGAATGTGTAGCTGGTGGATCCCATTTGTTGATATAAGTGGTTCATACCCCTGTTGTCAAAAAAAGAGTGATCTGTGACTGCACAAACGAAATTGCAAAGGATTATATACTTAGGTAACACAAATGATCTCAGTGAATGAATTAAACAAGTGATTTTACTGAGGAAAAAAAAAGAACAATGGAAAATAACAATAAAAGCACTGCACAAGAAAAAGGGCAACTGCAAACAATTTTATTGCAATAAATATGTGATTTTGGGTCATGAAATGCTTCCTGAATTTCACAAATTAAAGGGTTTTTGCACGGGCTTGTACTAAATACCAACAATGAACTGGCATTATGCATTGTTAGGAAAACACTGTTTCACAAGAAATATTCATTACATCAAAATATTAAAAGCATACATATAGCAGTTAAGATGCTGTAAAAATCTTGACATATTTTTTACTATAACATTGTTAACATTAGGTTGGTAGGAGAGTAATAACTGCACAAGCATACATAACTTCTGTATGGTGCATCGAGAAAACAATTTAGGAGGATCTTGGAATTGGATAGACCACACAAGATTAAGTTTGATCAGAAAAATTACTAGTACAGGTTGGACACAGAAGAACAATGTACACGATTTAAATTTGAAATCAATTACTTCTTGGGAATTTAAAATCTTAGCAAGAGATTTAGTAAAGCAATTCATTAATTGAAGTTACAATCCAAATAAAGCAATTTCTACTTGTTTTTTTATTCTTTTATCCACAGCAACAAACTCCCCGTAGAATTTGAGGGTAAGAATAGAAGAATTTCAATGCGCTGAAAGAGTGATTCAGTGATCTCAGAAAGCAGTTGCTGGCTTGGTAGAAAAGGATTGTGGTGCTCTCCAGAGCTGCAATATTGGAATTTTGGTTTACTGTATAGAAAAAGAAAATGAAGCACCTCAGGCTGAGAGCATAAGGTAAAATCCCCACTTGCATAGATAGTATTCTACACATCAGGTTGCATCCTTAAGTCCTTGACTAAAGTTACTCTCAATCTCATATTAAAAATGAAAAAAGAAACTAACAGAAGAGAAGAGCTGTTCAGAAGGTTGAAAGGTAGATAGAGGGCAGAAATAGATTAAATTGCAATTTCAAGGAAGTTAGATAGTAGAGCTGACACTTCAAGATGGTATATTACTGTGTGTGTATGTGCGCGCGCATGTGGTACAAATGCAATCTGACAATTACAAGCCAACTCTAATTATTTTAGGTTGGCAACCTGACAAAAAGCATTAATTTCTATTTCTGAAAGGAGCTAGTTTAGAGCACTTATAAGTCTCGTGTTCTGTAAATAATGCAAGGCAAGTCCACCTGCGCTATTCAACTAACCTTATTTACCTAGTACTTTTCCTATTTGAATAGAATGAACTTTTCAGAGGATAATTTCAATTATAATATTATTTTTATGAATTTATCCATAGTGAAGTATCCAGCTCAGATTCCTATTCTCTTTCTAGCATAAGAGAAAGGACGGGGTAAAGAGGAGTGCAATTTGAAAATCAAAGACAGAAATCTAGTGTGGCTTCTTTGACACTGCAATATTGTTATGCTGAGTTAACAGCACAATAAGAAAAGCCAAAAGATATAATCCGTAAATGCAACTTCAAATTCAATCACAGAAGATGAAATCTGATATGTTACTAAAACCAACATAGTTATCACTGAAGATCACTAAATTTCTGCTGTTCATGTATGTTAAAGACATTAATTTCACAATCCTAGCCATGGTAGTACTAGAAGGCAACTTACTAAATTGCATTGAGGGGTAGAGCTATCAGAGGCCAAAAATCTGCGCTCATTCCACAGAAGCCTCCGACTTTCTTCGGTGGAGGTAGTATTGTCATTCTCTCCGTTATATGGACATGGCAACATGGTGTCTGCCAACTTAGAAGGAACACAGATTTTGGAAATGTAGCTCTGGCTAAATGTCAAGAGAAGGGATATAAATCCCATAACCATCAACTCTGAAATGATTTGGCCAAAATTATAATAAGAATGCCGCACTCACAACTGCATACATATTAACAGAAAAAAAACACAACTGCTAAAATCTATTCTAGCAAAGTCTGAAACCATCAGCTGCTTCCTCGAAAAATGACATAACAAAGACGAGCAGATTGTGTTCTTACCAGATTTAACCTTCTCCAGAGCCTCGTACAAAGCTTTTTTGTGCCTATCGGAAAACCACTGAATCAAAATGGAGATCAGCAATGCCCTAGAGCCAGGAAATTTCGTACTGTATGCTATCGAATGAGGGTAATAATAATACTAAAGAATCTCTTCAGGAAAGAAAAGCTGGTGATGAATAAAACCAATACCACCCATTACACAACACAAGTAGCCCACCTAGTTGAAACAAGGAGCGGAATGAAATTGATTACAATGGTTCAGGAGAAGGGTGCTCAAATCTTCGTTTCAACAAATTTGGCTAATGGAAAAAAAAAGATTCGGCTATACCCTCTGAAACAAAAAAAAAAAAAAAGTGGCAAATTGCAGTAACAAAAACAGCTGATCCATTTCAAAAAGGTACAAACACATGCTATGAACAAACACATGGGACCCCAAACTCTAAGTCATGGCAGCGAAGGGAGAAAACAAACCCATTGACATAAATTGTTTGAAACAGTGAACAAAAGTGAAATGCAGCAAAGACCACTGATATGGAGACTCACCTTCCCAATTTTGTGAAGAACCATCTCCAATAGTATTGAAATAACAATAATAACAAAACAAACTCCGGCAACTGCCCATGTCGGTGTCTGATCAAGCTTCCTCTCGGCTGTGCTACTACCACTATATCCCGCCATTGTTGCTCAATTTCAGAGGTGAGAGACGAAAGACGGGATTAGAGTGTTTTAATTCGCAGTAGTAGAACAAGAAGAGGGTGTCGAACGTTGAAGCGGCTGTGCAACAATTTTACTTTCTGCCCCTTCTATTTAATTTCTACCCCTCTAAATATCTTCGGAGAGAGATATGCAAATTCAAAAATAGGGTTTGATTAAGTGTGACTGGGAATAATAGCTGGCATGTACTAGTTGAGTTAATTGCTGTTTAGATTACCAAATTTTGCACCATGAAACGCGGATTTGTGGGGTTTGATTGAAACTTCTTGATTTGACAAGCATGGATGATAGACAACAGCTGCCCGACTTTAACATGGACGGAAAAAGGTACCAAGTTGACAATTTCGTGGTCTCCCAACAAAGAAAAAAAAAAGAAATGAAAAAGAAAAAGAAAGCCTTCGTGACGGCGAACATGCATAGTAGTTTTCCCACTCTTCTCCTATCTTCCTTTTCCTCCAATCCAGAAGCGATACACCGTACATGCAATAATAGTAACGCGCTTGTCGAGAAGCGCGAAAGACACGGGTTATGTAACGTACCGGCCCAGACAGTCGGCACAAATGCTTTAAATAAATGATTGAATAACGCTGTTCAGACACAGGTTATGTAACATATGTTAATTTTTTTTTATTTTTTAATAGTTTAGAATATTGTTTCAAAATTAATAAACAATATCAGTTGAAATAATATTTAAAAATATTATATATTTAACCGTATATTATAAAAAAAATGTAATTATTTAGTGATTCTTAAAGTCTAATATTTAGATCAAGATGTAATATTTATTTATTTATTTATTTAAATTTGTTAGTTTAAATAAATAAATGAAGTATTATGTCATAGAGCTTATGGGAATCGTAATTAAATGATATTTTAAAGGAAGTAAAATAATATCTTCTAATAACTCTTTTAAAATATTTTTAAATTTTATATATTTATTTATATTAATATATTTATATAAAATAAATGGATGAAAAAAGATATTAAAATAAATGTTAAAAAGCTATCATTATGAAATTACTTATTTTTCTAACATGCTTAATCATTATTGGTCTATTTAAAAATTAGATCTAAAATTTGAATTTAAAAATGCCAAATATCAAAGTTGAAAAGTCTAAATTGTAATTTAAAAAAAAAAAAGAATTTTTATATGGTCATATATCATTTAATTTTATATGGTTAAATTTAAAATAATTGGTACAACCAAAATTTTTATATTTCCAAACGCATTTTAACGTTTTGAATAATACCCAATTTTTTTTTAAAAGAAAAATCTCAATATACCATATTTTAATATACGTAACGTATTAAATAGAAATTAAATATTAATAACCCATCCTAATCAGCCCTATTTCAAATCTAAATGAATATGATTATAATTTTTTAATTTTTAATTTTTATTATGAAATTATATATTTAATAAACATTAATACAATAAAACCAAATATATAAAAAATTCAACATAAAATTTTTTTTACATCTTTCAATCTCTACTTCTATATTTTTATTCAATAATAAAAATTCACCAAATTAAGACGATGTTGGCTCAACCTTTCGGCTGCAGCCGGAGTACTCCTGAGACGTCAATTTCGGGCAATTAAGTCTCACGACCGAGTAGTGCTTCTTTTTTTTTTCTCTTTTTTTTCTATAACGTGCCGTATCATCACAGCCAGTTAAAAAATATATATATAAATTGATGGATATTATTGTTAATGGCCTAAACCAAAACAGGACCCACAAATAGAATAAAGGCTCAGTGAAGATCCACTCATGTCACAGCTTGAAATGAACCGTCTCAAGACAAAGGCCCAAAATGAGTTCGGATCCTCCAGAAAACAGCCTATGGCCACTCCCACTAAAGAAGCCGGTCGTAACCGACTGGAGCAAATAAGAACAAACTGGCTGGACTTATCTAAGACGGTTTCACGGGCTATTGAGGAAGTTAAAATCACCCATCAACATTATAAATACTGTCATTACCTCATGAAGTACAGAAGATTCTCAACTAAAAAAACATCTCACAGGTATCACAATATCGATCTCATAAGAAGCCTAATAAGCCACTCTTGGTCGAGTGCATAACTCACAAGACATCTCGCAGTAATATGTATTAAAACACAAAATCCTCGTACTAAACGTCTTCAACCCAAAATTTTCTATTCTTCTTAGATCTTTTAATTTTGTTAAGAAAAATTTCTAACTTGAACGTGAGAGGATATACCGGAAGGTTAGTCCCGCCAATCCTCTCATCTATTATTTTCTGTTGTGTTGCGCATGGTCCAGCTTAGAAAAAACATTGACCAGATCAACTTCAATTGAAACCGGATTCGGAGACTCATCATATATATACACACACATATAATATTATGTAGCTAATTAGTATTATATAAATATATAAATGACATTAGGCTAATTTCACAAAATATCAATAAACCATAT
>JAOVVI020019867.1:0-10015 GCA_028571085.2 Nepenthes alata | reverse complement strand
TTGATTTTGCTATATGTGCATTCTACGTTTGGAATTTATGAAATTATATCTGTTTTATTATTTGCTATATCTGTTTTATCATGCTGCATTGGATAATTGACCTTATGAAATGAATCCAACATACTTTAATGGACCGTTATAATCCTAATTATTTAAATTATCAATATCATGTCAACATTGTCGGGAGTTTAGGGAAAGATAGAAAAATTCAAGGACTCTAAGAGGACTCACGGTGATAATGTTTCATATTAGCAAATGATTAGAAGTAATCCTATCCATAAGATTTCGAACTGCCATATGACTTCATATTTCATAAATGGTTCCTTCCCAAACTTGCTCACGATACCAAACATGCCAATGCGTAATGGCCGGACACTCTCGGTTCTAAAGTGGTGATATTTTTATAATTATGAATTAGAATCTTATACAATATAACAAAGTATATCTAGATGTAATAAATATATGGACTCACACATCGGTATATTTTTTGATATTTAAATTATTAATCTTTTTAATAGATTTGAAAAGATATCCAGGAAGAAAAATATAGAAAATAAAAGAGGATGTGGATGAGCATATATTTGAAGGGTTATACTTATTTTACATACTCGTCTGATTAAATCATTTTTTTTCTTTTTCTCACTATTTTTTTGGGAATATGTTTTATTTATAATTAGAGGTATCATTTGATTAATTAATACTTGTAATCAATATGTGTATATGACGTCGTTTTAGACTAATGGTGAGAGGCGTTACTAACAGTATATAACGGCCGTCTTTATTTAATGCTAGGACAATTTAATTTTCAAATATAATATTATTTCGGCCACTCGTTATAGTCGTTTAGTATTTAAATATTTAGATTTCGTCCTTTTGTTTAGATGTTCAAGCGTTATAATTTAATAGGTTTTGTGATAATTTCTGATGGGCCATTTAGCATCTGGGCTTCTTATTTGTTAACTTTATTTTTGGCTGTACATATTAAGTATAAAATTTATATTTATTTTTAATAATTTTAATATAATTAAATAACAAATAGGATTACACAATTAACACGTCAATTTCAATGATGTGTCTTTAAAAAAAAAAAAAAGGAAAGAGGGAGGATTTGACGTGAACAAGCAAATCGTCGTCGTTTTAATGGCCAGTGATAGGAGAAAAAACTAGTCAATGATAAAAGTCAAAATCCCTAATGGCGGCCGTTTACCGGTAATAGCTTTGTCCGGTAGCATTTGTTACACAATTAAGCAACTTAGTTTGTTCTAATTTCCGTCCCGCAACCGGTTTGGCTGATCCCCAGTATACCTCGTCTCTGGCTTCGAAAATAAATGGTATGGAGCGCTGAATATCGCGGGCTCGGACAAAAAGTTCCAGAATCCCGCGTTCTTACTCCGCCACCGGCAATCAGGTTTCTTCTCAGTCCCGAGAGAGAGCCTCATCGCTCTTTCCTTAAGTTATATTTCCTCAGAAATTCTCACGGCGTCAGAGAGCAACCAAGTTTTATGGCCCTTCGTTTCGAGGTAGGCTTCTGATTCGTAATGTGCAATGCTTCATTATATTTTTGAAGTTACATATTGACCTATATTTTGAAAGATTCAATTTCATGAAAAGTGGACCTTCAATCAATTATGCTTTGCATTTGTGCCTGGCAAGGTTGTTGCTAGATCGATTATTAATTCCAGACTTATGATAGTGTTTGTCTTCAGATTTTAGGGAGATTCAATCGTGCTCGTGCTGCTCAGCTAACACTTCCGCACTATGTCTGCCAAACGCCTCTGTTTATGCCCGTAGGCACTCAAGGTTGGACATTAAACCACTCACATGATGACATGAATATTAGCAGTGTACCCCATGCAACAAACGGGTGTAAATTTGTTCCAAAGATTCACATAAAATTTACAAAATGTAGTAGCCGAAGTAGTGCTGGGAACGAAAACTGTGATAACTTGCTGACGCTTCCCCTCCATCCCCCTTTCCAATTGTATATGCAAGTTGAAATGTGGCAAGAGATGGTTTGAGCGCTCGGTTATTTGTAGAACAAAATGAATGACGAAGATTGGGATATTGGGTAAAGGTGGAAATGATTTAAAACACCTTGTCATTCCGCTGCTTTAGTTTATTTGTAGTGCCTTAACTTCCCAATCCTTGTTTTTTTGGCACATGGAAGATGGGTTTATTAATATAATGATAAAGGCATCGGTGTATTCCAATTATTTTAGTACAAAAGACAAATTGGAAGAAAAATAATGATAATCCATGTGGATTGTTCCAACTATTTTAGAACGAAAGACAAAATTGGAAGAAAAATAATGGCACGCCACCTCATCATTATGCCACATGGCATAACATTTCCCCTCATCATCATGCCACTTGCATAAGAAAAGCAACCCAATGTTTGTTTTACACACACACACACATACACACGCACACACACATACACATAGAGAGAGAGAGAGACAGGATGGTGATGTGCTCTGGGCATCACAGGGTGTAACCTGAGAAGCTAAAGTGGACATTACAATCCTTAGTAAAAGGAAGCGCCTGGTTACAACAAATGGAGTAGTTCCAAAATCACAATTCCAATAAAGGTTTAAAGCACAGTTGAGGGCTTCCAGTGAAGCCCCTCTTTTTTTCCTTATTTTCTTCTGTATTTTCTCTTTGAAAAAAAGCCTAGAGCGATGTAGATGGCAGATTTGAAGTTTCCTTTTTCTTTATATGCTCCAGCTTTCTTGAGATTATGTTAATTCTCTAAATTGTTAGTTGTTCTAAACCCTTAGGTGAGTAATTTCTTAAGTAAACTATCAGAGATTGATGGTTCCCTGTTGGTGGTCGATTTTCAATCCTTAGGTAAATAATTTCCTAAATATATTACCCAAAGGTTAAGTAATCTTTTGTTAGGTGAGTGATTCTCCAATACTATCTTTTGTAATCCGAATTTTTGCAATCCATCTTCGTGACGTAATTTTAATTTTTATACTGCATCAAGATTATAGACTGTGGAGTTATCTAACCAAGTGATGAGTGGGAGTTGTGTTTATGTGTTATTTGTGAATGTGGATACAGGGACTATTAAAGGATTAACAACTCCCCAGCTCGAGGAAATTGGTTGCCAAATAATACTTGGAAATACTTACCATTTGGAACTTCGGCCTACTTCTGAGTTGATTGATGAATTTGGGGGTCTCCACAAATTCATAAACTGGCCTAGGGCTATGCTTACTGATTCTGGTGGATTTCAGATGGTTGTCACTTTGTCTATCATGATTTGACAGTAATATGTTTGTCTATTTTACTTAGTTATTGCCATAATGGTGCTTGCTATGATTTCACAGCCGGCATTAACTAAATTTTATGCCTTATTGTTTCTGTTATTTGCATAGCTTTTTTCTTTTGCAAGAGATCCCAAGGATTTTCTTTTCTTGACTTGCACGTTTTTCGGTGGTTATTTCTAGGTGTCATTGCTGCATTTGGCTGATATCACAGAGAAAGGTGTGACGTTTCAGGTATTTGGTGAATGTTATGCATGTTATTTATTAATTATGTTTTAGGTTTAACTTTTTAAATAGGCTGCACTTGCAAACGCACTTTGCGTTTATCTTTTAAGGAAAATCAATGTCAAAAGCAAGATGAAACTTTAAAAAAAAATTTATTTCCAATGACATGGTTTTTAATCAGTTAAAACGATATAAATTTTGCAAAAGTTAAATATTTATGACATATGGATGTAATATTAAAGCTTTACAATATATGTATAAATAAGATATGTAAGTTGATATGTTTAATTAACGATGATCAACTGCACAAGTATTTGGTCTCTACCGTATCCACCCATGTATTATAGGCTTGTTGCCTTTAAACTTGCTAGTTTTCATTAAACAAAATAAGAACAACTATAGTGTTTAAATTATGTGTGTGATGACTATTTTGACATGTTATATGAGGAGAAATTCATACCAATTATTCACCTACCAACCCTTTGATAATAAAGAAAAATATCAAATCAACACTTCGATAATTATTCAATCACTTTTGTTTGACATGCAGCAAAGCTTCCAAACAAGAGTTCTCCTTTTCAAGTCAATTCATCAAATTCATTTTTTAATGAGCATCTCACATTCATCCTAGTGACAACTATAAAAGTATTTGAGTTTAGTCACCCTCTTTAGCAGACTGGTATGATGTAGGCCAATCTAACCAAATCACTAATATGCCATTTTAGTGATCCTATGATCGAAATATTTAAGATCTCTTTTTTCAAGTAATGAGAGTTCAAAAGTATAATTTCATCATAGTTTTGTAGTTGCATTGCTCAAACCTAGTGATGTTATCATGCAAATAAATAAAACAAATAAGTATAATAAATACAAATGTCTTTTAATAAGTAACTAAATAAGACTTTACAGAAATAAGATTGGCTTGTAGGGCACAATATTTCTTACAAATCTTGACCTTGACAGTAGGAATATTGTCTAAGAACCCCTGATTATATCATCTAGCTTCTAATGATTTCTTTTTCTTTTTTTCCGTCATACTATGTCCATTTCTATTGGCTTGCAAATATAGCTTTCTGTTCAATATGTAGTTACTTTCCTGCAGCACTTCTATTTCTTGTTATTACTGTCTATGCTTTGCTATTGAAATAACAGGGCCTGTGTGTGAACATTTCTTTTTTATTTTTATTTTTGGCTAAGTTGGGCATGTGTGTGAACTTAGTTATATTCTTATTTTGCACAAGTTCCTGACACTCTCCTGCTAATGCTGTTTTTTATCTGCTGCCTTTGTTCTACTTTTTTGTTCTATTTCAAACTGATGGATAAATTGGTGGGTAGCTATTTTGATGTTTCTTTGACGTAGCTTTATTTGATTACTACAGTCACCAGTAGATGGAAACCCGATGCTACTTACCCCAGAGGAATCAATTGAAATCCAAGTAAGATCCTAAATTCTTATGTTGATGATTGTGGGGCAAGGTCTTGCTGGTTGGGCTAATTAATCAAGCAATTTTTTAAGTGAATCAGAAACACAAGAACGCCTCAAGTCCTCTTCCTTCTTTCAAAGTGCACAGTCGATTATGTTGAACATTACTCTTTTTTCTTTTGATTTTAAGTCTTCAAAGTGGTGCTGTTAATTTTTGTTTGTACATGAAATGGCATGATTTTGTGGATTGGCTCCTAAGAAATATATATGTTTGTCTGTAAGATTTGTTCCTTATTTGACCTCAAGGGAGACTAGCCTTTCAAACTTATTACATTTAGAACAACCATTGTTATTTCTTGGCTAAGTTTCTTGGGGAGGTTCAGGTTTTTTTACCCTTCTCCTTTTCTTTTTCTTAAATATCTTTGTTAAAAGGGCCCTGATCGATTAGTTATCACCTTTTTTGGTCAAACAACTCTATAGAATGAACTCACACATTCCGTGAATGTCATTGTCTCTCTTCATCGCATTAAAACATCACAGGATTTATTTACCTTAACACCAACATGGATTTTTTTTAATTATGTAATCTATTAACCACCACCCAATTGAAGCCTATGTGAGTTCAAATTTCTGAAATTTTTTAAACTTGGCTTGGGCTGCTCATCATCATCATGCTGTTTGATTTGCATGATTAATTGCAGGCCCAATCTTTCTGTTAATCAAACGGTCCATAAAAATTTTCTTCCTCTGCATTGCTTCACTGCATCAGGTGCAATTATTTCAAGTGCTTCTGTCATGTGTCTGCATTACGGAGGCATACAGATTTAAGGGGCTTGTTTTATTTTACATTTGGTGCATGCTTTTGCTTGTTATATAGGCACAATGTTATCTACAATTATACAAATTTCAGGGGCTTCTTTTGTTTTACATTTAGTACTTGCTTTTGCTACCTAATGTTCATCTCTGGACTGTCGCAGAATAGAATCGGAGCAGATATCATTATGGCTCTGGATGATGTTGTAAGGACAACTACTATAGGTCCACGGGTGGAGGAGGCTATGTATCGGACTCTTCGTTGGATAGATAGATGTATAGCAGGTGAACATATTAATAGCAGGAGGGTATGGGGCTAGATTTACTACTTGCAAAACTAGGATAATGTACAGATGCATGCATAATGAACCTGCCATGAACTTGTATTTTGTTCTTATGGTTACTGCTCTGTGCTAATTAGAATGTAGCAGCTAGGGCCTTGCAGCCTTGGCTGTATTCTAGCGGCATAGATGAGTAATTGACACACTTTCTCGGCAATCCTAGTTGGTTGCTGGTGATTATTTGATGCACATAATAGGTGCAAAAAGCTGTGTAGTACACTTAGTTTAAAAAAAAAAGTATATGTTGATTACTTTCCTATTGTTCTTTGTTTGGATATTCAATATTCCCAGGATTTTTATTCTTTTGCTGTTTAATACTGACATGTGTTACCCTGTGTCCTCATTTCCTCTTCCTCTTTTCTCAGTCCGGAGATACATTTTAAACTTAAGAACCTTTTGACAAGTACCCTTCATTCTCTCTTTTTTGTTTATATACTCAGTTTCTTTCCTTTTGAATTTCTTAATTCTTTTTAAGCACAGCTCACAAGAGGCCAAACGAGCAGAATTTATTTGGTATAGTCCAAGGTGGTTTGGATCCTGTGCTAAGGTGAGTTTCTTTTAGTGCCAACTTTCTGGTGTTTCTGATTTTATGCTCTTAGTCCTGTGTTTTTTTGGTTTTTTCTGTTTTTAAGTGGACTTTTCATCAGAATTTTGAAATGCCATCTTGTGAATACTTCTGAATTATGCAATTCAACTCCTTAACTCTTTTCCCATTTATAGTTCCTTTCTTGATTTTGTGTTTGCAGGGATATATGTGTCAAAGGCTTGGTGGAAAGAAATTTACCTGGGTATGCATACTTAATTCTACCTTCTTTTTTACCTTCTTCCTTTACTAAGTGCATAAGGCATGTAACTTCTTGGTTTGTGGCATGTGATTGGCCCTTCATTGCATGGTGTTAGAGAATTGGTCGTGGACAAAAATTTGCCAACATGGCATATATAAAGAATATATATATATTTTTAAATAGAAAAACAGAAATCTCTCTGTGCAATATCCCCCCACCCCCTCTCTTCCGCCTTCAACAATGCTTGTCAATATGTGACAATGCAGGGAGCTACGGAAGGGTGAGGAAACCCTGAAAAATTAATTTATTAGCACATTGATCCAAATTAAAGTTCAAAATAATGTTTCTATTTTCATGTTACATTTTGTACATACATGGAGTTCTTATTTGGAACTAATTCCTCTGCTATTTCTGCTACTTTTGTCACAGCTATGCTATCGGTGGTCTTGCAGGCGGTGAAAGCAAGGATTCATTTTGGCGGGTTGTTGCACAGTGTGCTGCTGCATTGCCTGAGGATAAACCACGATATGTGATGGTATTAAGAGCTTTCTGCTGTAAGTCGTATTAATTAATGCAGATGGGCCTCCTCTTCATTGTATTATGAGACCCTTTCCTTCTGTTTCAGGGTGTTGGTTATCCGTTAGATATCGTGGTTTGTAGCGCTCTAGGGGCTGACATGTATGACTGTGTTTATCCAACCCGCACTGCTCGATTTGGCACTGCTCTTGTACCAGAGGCAAGTTTTTCCTTTTCAGTGGTACACATGTTTTGCATCATACTCTAATCTAAATAGATTATTTAAACTAAAATGGAAAAGGAGAAAGAACAAAGGAACTGTTGAGATTTAGTATCTTCAGCATATATCATTCAGTGGACTGCTTGTGCTTTGAGGTGAGGGGGTTGAGTGGCTGTCATATTAATATGTTCCTTAGCTTATATATGTTGGCTTGGTCGTGCAGTTCATATTGATGTCTGAACTATAACTTTCTGCCGGTGGTGGGAGAAATTCGGGTCTGATTAAAGTCAATTAGTATTGGTTAGAAGGTTATTGTATACACTTTCTTTTTGTCTCATCATGGTGTGTTTCTTGCTATGGGGTGTCAGATGGTCTTCCAAACATCCTTTTCAGAAGCCCAAATGTACACTATTGTCACGCAAATGTGAATTATGGGCTAATTTAAGCTTATCAAAATTTAACTTACAATCTTTGATTGTCTTGCTTCTTCATTAAGTGATGCTTCTTGTAGCTTTTGACATTTATTCTGGTATTTTCCTAACAGGGGGTATTGAAACTTAAAAATCGAGCAATGGCTGATGATACTCGCCCCATTGATCCTACCTGCATATGCATGGTAATGATGAATGGCATGTTTTCTCTTAACTTAATATAAGATCTAAATTAACTATTTTGCATATCACAGTATAATTTAGAACATTCAACGACAGGTCTGCAAGAACTACACGAGAGCCTATATCCATTGTCTTGTTACTAAAGATGCAATGGGCTCACAGCTCGTTTCATACCACAATTTATATTACATGATGAAGGTAGTGCTTTCTCCAATAATTTTCCGGAAATGAAAAATCTTCGTAGTCAAAATTAACATTTCTTTCTTTATTTACCTATCAAAGAAGATCATTAAGCTTTTTTACTTTTTACACTTCATGCAGCTTAGCAGAGATCTGCACTCATCTATAATTGAGGGACGGTTGCCAGAGTATGGGTTGTACTTGTTTTAACCTGCCTATTTTCATCTGGCAGAGAATTTATGCTTGATTTATGTGCTGTGCACTCCACTACTTTTAGCTGAATTCCCTGTATTTCTAATGATCTTGTGCAGGTTCGTGTGCGGGTTTTTGCAAATAATGGTACTTGAACTGTTAATTATCCTTAGTTCCTTACTGTCTTCTTTTGTGCGATGGCAAAACTATTCCTTTACTTTCAAAGGTTAGCTGGTGCGGGGAGTTTTTGCTTCATAAACGGTCTTATTTTGCATTAAATAAAAGACTATTTCCATGTCGCAAAATCATGACCACCAAATCATACCACAACAAGTTTACCATTGCACTAAGCTCACTTCTTTTACAGTTTTCATGTGATTCTTGGCTGAAAATTTGAATTCTCATTTGTGCAGTTCCCCAAGGGCGATGTTCCGGTGTGGGTATGCAATGCCATGGAGGCTGCTGGAATTGACATTTCTCCATGTCTTCAATCTCCCCCTTCCTCTCCGGTCTCTACAAAACAATCATTGATTTAGCAGCCCAATTTCTCTAACGTATCCTCCATTGACCATGGATTTTGCTTCTTACAAACACCTCAGTGGTATACGTGCCACAAGCAGGCGGTCGTAAAAGAGCTTCAAGGTACTAATTGCATAGGTGACCTACACGGCAGCATATGATTTTGCAGGGCATATGCTGCTTCACTGACCCAGAAAATTGGTGATTGTTTTGACATCTTAAAGGAAGTAATAGAATTTTGATTGTGATTTACACTTGAAAGCTTCTCACTGTTTTTGTGAAGCCTGGTCTGATTTCTGAACCCTTGATGATGATGAATGTGGATTCCTTAACAAGGAAATATTTTGATATATATACTCATAGATTTGAATGTAATCTTACTTGAGTATTATTTGGTTGGAAGTAATAAGGTAAGAATACATATTAAGGATGATATTTATTCATCACCCACCATTTGGAAAAAAAAAAAAAATGAAGAAAAATTATTATTTTTTTCCTTTTTTGATGAAGTATGGGGGATAGACTCGAGACAAATTTGAAGAAATGTTGCATGGAAATTTTACTATGAGAGAAGTATGATTAACTAACTTCATCTAAAGTGTGGGTCTATTTACCGTAATGCCTGGCTGACCTTGCCGTTATTCTGCTGCCTCGGCCCAATTTGCTGCCGGCCGGTGACCTGCCTTGGCAGCGCTACAGGCTACCTGGCCCACTATATTGTGTTCGATACGAAAAGATGAGTTTAATTCTAAAAGAAATTCGATAAAGTTTAAAATGTTTATATTGTTCTAGTATAAATTTTTTGTAATTTTCTTCTAAACATATTTATACATTAAACACCCCCCCCCTATCATCTTTTTCAAAAGTATTTTTAGGTTGAAAATTTATCACCTTACACAAATTATAAAAATAAATAAA
>JAOVVI020019866.1:0-10016 GCA_028571085.2 Nepenthes alata | reverse complement strand
TTTCCTTAATCCATTCACCTTAAACACATTTATATCACCTTAATAACTAGAAATTATCATGTTTTTGGGATTGGAACCTCACATTCTCCCCCACTTAAAGAAATTTCATCCTTGAAATTAAGCAGAGCTACATACCTCTAGAAAACAAGTGGGGATATTCACTTCAGATCTCCTCTTTGTGCTCCCAGGTGGCCTCCTCTGGTGAATGATTCTTCCACAACACTTTCACTAGGGGAATGATCTCAGTGCGCAACATCTGATCCTTGCGATCCAAAATCTATATCGGCTCCTTGACTTAGGATAAATCCTTATCAATAGTCAAGGGATCGTACTCAATCACGTGGGCAGGATCGTGGACATACTTCCAAAGCATCGATACATGAAATACATCGTATATGTCCGTCAGACTAGGTGGTAGCACCAATCTGTAAGCTACCTTCCGAATCCTTTTCGGAATCTCAAATGGACCTATGAACTATGGCTTCAATTTTTCTTTTACTTTGAACTGGAATGTTCCTTTGGATGGTGAAACTTTCAAAAAAATAAAATCTCCTTCCTCAAATGTAAGGTTTCAAATTTCTGGGATCTTCTGTCATCAAAAATATAAGGACCAAATTCTTTTGAGGCAAGGGAAAATTGATCCGGTCAACACCTATTGACCGAAAAGTAAGAGGTGAAAGAGGAGCGTAATCTGGTCAACGCTTGTTGACTGGAAAGCATGAGGGGAAAGCATAAGCCAATCAACTCCTGTTGACCGGAAGTGAAAGTGGAAAGTAATCCGGTCAATGTTAGTTGATCGAGATACATAAAATCTGGTCAACGCCAGTTGACCAGAATATGTAAAGAGAAGCAACTAAATCTGGTCAATGCTAGTTGACCGGAAACGCGAAAAAGAAACCTAATCCGATCAACGATAGTTGACCGGAAATGAAGGAATAACATTTAAAAAGATTTGAAGGCGAATCAGGGCAAGATGGAGGCCGGAAGTACTGAGACAATAAATAATAATCGGTCAATGTCAGTTGACCAAAAATAATAAGGAAACCCTTACGAAAAGTAGAGTCAGAATGACCATGCATGAGTAGGTAACCTACTCCCAACCACCCTCGAGTGGTTGACCTACCCAACCTATTATCGTCAGAGCAAAGGCCTATAAATAAGAACTAGAGAGCGTAAGGAAAGAGGTTAGGAAGAGGCTCTCGATCGAGTTTTCTAGTAAAGAAAAATTAGAATTTCAGGACAAAGTAAAGGAATTCAGGCAAGTATACCCTCTATTTTAAGTTCAGGTTTTAAGAATGTCTTGATGTAAGTATACTCTATAGTTTTGCAAATTCATGTTTGCAATGCAAGAATGTCTGATTTTTTTATGAACTTATGTTACGGTATGTATGATATTGTTCTGATCATCTGAATTAAGGAAGACTTTCTGTTAATGCCATGTTAAAGGAAACTCTGTTCTGCATTTTCATAAAGACCACCGATAGACCTTACTCGTATTAAGTTTTAAAATTGACCTTGTATTGAAACCAGCCTTGTATTTAGTATCGAAGTCAGCCCTGGGTGAAACCAGCATTTATACAACACTTTTGAAACCCGCTTTGTATCGCATTTTGAAATTGGCATTTATATGGAACTTTCGAAATCGGCTTTGTATCGCATTTTGAAGCCAGCATTTGTAGTGTAATTTCAAAACCGGCATTGCATCGCATTTTGAGAGCGAAATTTGTATTGTGATTTCAAAACCGGCTTTATATCGCATTTTGAAACCGGCATTTGTAGTGTAAATTCAAAACCGGCCTTGCATCGTGTTTTGAAATTGGCTTTGTAATGTGACGTATAAGTTCTATGATTTGAAATCGGCTTTGGAGAGAAAAGACCTCCGGCTTTTCAGAAAAAGACCTTCGGCTTTTGAGAAAAAGACCTCCGATTTTGACAAATAAGACCTCCGACATTATGATAAAAGATATTTGACTTTAAGATGTTAAAGGAAAGGCTATACGGACTTCAATTGTTTGAAATTAAGAACAAAGGGTATAAGAACAAGGAAAAATGAATGTAATCCGGACGGAAAGTGGAACTCAATGACTTCCGACTTTTGAACTATGATATATGGCCATTGAAAGATATAAACTAAGAACCGAGTTTCCATTAAACTTGTTGTTAAAGATGGATGAAAGATATTGGAGTGACACTCGAGGACTGCCCCTGGGCCACGGGGGAATTTCTGGTGGCACAAGGCTTTTGGACTACGACCTCGTATGCCGGGTAAAAGGCTTTACCGCCCGCCTCGGAGAGTATAATGAGAGGATACGGCTTTAGGTTGTGGGTTAGCACACAACACTTCCTCGATGTTGTCCGCTCCCGTCCGGTCCCTAAAGATGATAAGAATTTCGTACGATTTTTATGAATCTTCTAAAGATAAGATAAGAAGAATAAGAACAAGGAATTCTGAACTTCAACAGAAACGATATGGTGATTTTTGTATGCTATGTTTATGTTATGAACCCTTTGATCCGATTATATGTATGTTAATGTTTTCTGCATGTGAGTACCTTGCTGGGCTTTGTAGCTCACTCTTGCCATTTTTCAGATGATGAGAAGCTTATGGAGGACGAAATTGAGTAGAGTCATATGAAGTAATTAGACGGTATAGTTGGCTGGAGCTGATCAGTGAAGGAATTGATATATTTTCTTTTTGATGTTTTGAGAAGGACTTGTAATACACTCCCATTGTAAAAACACTTATGGATGTTAGCATGTTTTCGTAATTACAATCTGGAAGAATGAAGTTGATATTTCTAGTAGCATCTCATGTCATGTCAAGGTCATCATGTCCGACCAACCTTAATGGTGGCCGGCCAAGTGTGAGAATAACACTTTAAGGGCCAACTCAAGGAGTTCGGCCTTAAGCAATCGTATGTACGAAATGAAAGGTTTTTATAAAAGAAAAGAAAAATTTTTATGACCACATAGTTAGTATTTTTACTGTATTCGATTGAAAGGATAGGCTTCACGACGGTCGTATGCAGTGGAATGTGGCCGGTCCGTCACACATTTTATATTAAAAATAGGCCAGCAAATCTGGCCTCACAAATGTAGCTCGGAACCTCAAAAGCTGCCTCGTAAAATGTAGCCTTGGATTCGCTCACTAAATGCAGTCCGGCAGTTTTGTTCTTAAAACAGTCCAGCAATTTTGTTCTTTAAAGGCAGTTTTGTTGCCCAACAGCCGGTCAATACCTCAACATTCCGGTTAACATTATATCATCAATATTTTCGGTCAATGCCTTAACATTCCGGTTAACATTATATCATCAATATTTCCGGTCAACACCTCAACATTTCAATCAACGTTTTCCAAATTTCCAATCAACCTTTAAGTCTGTCGGTTCACTATTCTTGTTCTTAAATAATTTCTTGGCCATTAAGATAACTCTTCATAAATTATTAAGCCGGAACCTGATTATACAACCTTAGTTATGATTCTTGAAAATCGGAACATTACAATCTTCCCTACTTATAAAAATTTTATCCTTGAAATTCGACGAACCTCAGTTTGCCATCTACTAGGCTCCATTTCTGGGTTATGGGTTCTCATGCAATTAGTGCGCTACTCAAATTAAATCCTTTACTAATTTCTAAAGATATGATACAAAAGAAAGCATGGGTCCTGAGTATAACATAAATTGAAATTCTACAATTAAGAAGGTTACATTTAGCCACATTTGGTAATGCTTCTATAACCATAGCTGCAAATGCTTTAGCTGGAGCAGTAGGCTTCCTTTCCTCCAACCTCCTACACTTGGGGCAATCATTAGCTTGATGACCCTACTGACCATAATTAAAACATACCTCTAATAATTTAAAACAAGGTTTTTCCAAAATGTCTTCCTCCACAATGAATGCAATTTCCTGATGGCGCTTGGAAACTGGGCACTAGTTGTATTTCAGTGCTACCTTTCTCTTTATCCAACGCTTTCCCCTTTTTATAAAATTCTAGGGATTCTTGTAACGTCCCCGGGCAACCCACCGGTAGGTATTATCCGCTTTGAGCCGGGAGAACTTCACGGCATCTCAAGCCAACACACGGCCCGCACGGTTTTATTCCTGGCAGACGGAGTCCACCGCCCCCAAAACGTGTCTACAATGAAAATGTATCCACGACTTATAAAGCGCACTTTGTTCACCTCCCCATCCGATGTGGGACACCACAATCTACCCTCCTTGGGAGTCCAACGTCCGCGCTGGCACACCGAATTGGGCCCCTGCTCTGATACCATTTGTAATGTCCCTGGGAAACCCACCTTTAGATATTGTTCGCTTTGGACCGGGAGAACTTCACGGCGTCTCAAGCCAACACGCGGCCCGCATGATTTTGTTCCTGGCAGGCGGAGTCCATCGCCCCCAAAACACATCTACAAGGGAAAGGTCTCCACGGCTTATAAAGCGCACTTCGTTCACCTCCCCATCCGATGTGGGAATTCTGCTCTGGTTCCCTCACCGAGACTCCTCCGACTAACAGTCATTTTCTTAAAGAATTCTCCCTTCTTAATTTCTTTCTCATAAATGATGGCCCTATCTAACATCTCCCCATAGGTCAAAAGCTTTAATGTTGTTAGATATTTTCTAATATCGTCTCTTAATCCTTGAGAAAATCTTCTCGCCTTTCTTTCCTCATCCTCCAACAGATATGGAGCATATCTAGACAACTCCGTAAACATGGCATCGTACTCGGCCACAGTATGATTGCCCAATCACAACTATAAGAATTTATCCTCTTTTTCCCAATAAAGGCTATCCGAAAATTATTTTTCCATAAAGGTCGTCTCAAACATAACCCAGGTGATCTCATTTTCTGGTACCTCAAAGACCCTCTTATGCATTTTCCTCCAGTGATGGGCTTCTCCTTCCAATTTATGTGTCACAAATATGACTCTATCCTCGACTGAATATTTAATAACTGCAAATACCTTCTTAAGCCTATGGATCCAAGTATCTGCTTTAATTGGATATGATTCTCCCAAAAATTCAAGGACTTGCTCATTAGTGAAGCGATCATACACTGATGTTCCCTGATTGACGGGAGGTGGGACCATAACAAGAGCTAAATTTTGTGGTCCCATGGCTTTTATAACCTTGGTCAATCTTTCTAGTAGGTTCAAGTACTTCTCCTCCCGGACCTGTGAATTACTAGCACTAGCAGTCCATTTTTCTCTACTTGCGATCCTTCAACTATTACTTTGACTTCTGAAATAGAGCAATTTAAGTAGATTTAATTTGGCCCTAATAGTGACTAGAATTTCATACTTTGTCCTGACTCTGTTTAATGCTAAGCAATTTAATCTAGACTAGAATGATTAAGTCTAACCGATCTATTTATTTATTTGATCAATCTTTAATCTATCCTAATCTTTCACATAAATTCAGATCAAAACCTAAGACATCTTTTTTCTCTCTGATACCAATTGTGACGAATCGGCCATGTTCTACCCAATACGGCCTCCGTCAAATTTACGTGCTTATACATATTCATATATATATATATGTTTGTGGACTTAAATTTTTTTCTTTATATTTTCCATCGCGTGCACAGGATCACTTAAGTCAAGACTTTGTAAGTCGGCCCGATGAAGTAGGCTATTTGAATTAGATCGGTCAATATCTTGACCATCCAAGGATTACAGGCCGGTCGGCCAGACATGCAAATTCACAAAATGACTTGAGATGCCACTAGGAACCATAAATTCTTCCCAATAGAGATTTGGCGGAGGCACAATTTTTTCATTAATTAATATAACATAGTTCTTTTTACAAAATTTTTCCAAAAGAATAAAAAGAGATGTACATCAATATCACTTAGGCACTACTATTTAATTTCTGACCAGTCTTCTGCCTAGCTAGTCCATCAGACATCATTCTTTTTTGTCCAACATAAACTCATTATCGTCCGAAAAATAGAAGAGGAGTGAGCTAAAAAGCCCAGCAAGGTACCCTTATGCATAAATCTTGCATAGTTATAAACAGTGAGGAAACAGACAGAATGTAATAGAGGCATTTGTACATGCAGATTCATAAAACATGGCTAGAGTCAATTTCATAAGTATAGGTGCCGAAGTTATTCTTATGCAAATTGGTTTCCAAAACATGCTTCTATTTCAAAAATCATTTTTCTGTCAAAACCATCCACACTAAATGCTATTTCAAATTAAATGTTGAAAACTTGCTACATTTAAAGCCTACAGCTCTCGGCCATCCATAACCGCTACATTTAAGGCCTGCAACTCTCGGTCATCTATGAGATCCTGATCCCAAAAATATAATAATTTGTAGTCGTTGAATTAATATAAGTATGTTTAAGACAATTGGGTTTTGAAAAATGTGAAAAATATTTAGTTGGGAGGCAAAAAATAGCTCCAGGGCTCGGAGCCCGGGTGGCACCTCGAGCGCACATGGGGTGAAAATAACAGAAGCTCGCACTCGAAGGGCACCTAGTTGGCGCTTGAGCACTAGCATGAATTTATACGGGGCACCTACTTGGCACTCGAGACCGCTCGTGCGCCAGTCATGGGCTCCCTCAGGTGACTTCTTCCCTTTATGTTTTTAAAGGGGAGATTAGGGATGGGAAAGGGATCAGCAGTGAGAGCAGGATGAGAGGAGAAGAAAGAAGAGGAGAAATCGACGAAAGAGTGGAAAAATTCACCGATCGACTCCGATCTGGGAAAAAATAAATGTAGACCGACCTCAGGCAAGTATACCTCAGACGCTATTTTCTATTTTTATAGCTTTTTTGTATCTCAAAAATAGTATTTATACTTTAAATCTATGGTTCTACATATTTACTTATGTTTCTCCTGATTAATCGGACAGATTTTGTGTTTACTTGTATATACTGCTAAATGTACTTGTAATTTTATAAAAATACATGTGTTTGGTGTTTGTTTATAGTCCAAAAACTTTGGTAAAACCCTAGGCACGAAAATTAAAGATTTGATGCTTTATTTTCCATAATTTTTTATATGAAAAAATTAATTTGTAACGTGATAATGTCACTGATGTGATTTATCTCTGAAAAATTTACACGGATTTATTCTATTAAATTTCTAAGGATTTCTGAACCGAAACCGAAGGGTTTCAAATTGTTACCATATATCCTGAAATGAAACTGAAGGGTTTCAAACTGTTACCGTATATTTTGAAACTAATTTAAGAGTTATTGTAAAATTCTGACTGATTTCTGAAACCGAAAAGGATTTTTAGTTAAGAAATAAGAAGAAAAATATTTCTGATACTATTAATTACGACTTGAGACTGATATACAGTCAGGTTAGGTTCTCTGACATGCCTTAGAACGTTACGGTGGTAATCAAGGATAACTCTGTCATGGAGTTATATGTGGTTCGCCTTTCCTCAGGATGTTAACCTAGAGGGTAATTTACTGTTACTGGCTGCATTACTGTACTGAATCCCACGAGTAGAGATATATCCCAGGAAAAGGGATAACTATTATTGGCTTTGATTGTGTGCAAACACAATCTATCCTCGATTATTTGGCCCCTCCGCTAGTAGGGTCTACTAGTTGGGTCCTCTATTGTCAGGAAAGAAATTTTCTATAATTTATAAAATTGAAACCGATTTTTACTTTCTGATGCCTGTCTTACCAATTTATTATTAACGAAATATGATTATACGGATTTTTTATTTTTAAAACTTGAGTGTTTATGTTTCCTAGTAGTTCTATAACCTTCTACATCATATTCAGTTATAGTTTCTGTAAATCACTGTTTTAGAGTATTTATACTTTAATATGCATCTATATCCGTTTTACTACATTCTATTCAACATAAATATTTTACTACATGCCTGCATGTACCTTGTTGGGCCTCGACTCACTGTTTTAGTTTTTTTCCCTCCAAGTAAGGTTATAAAGACGATACTGGCTGATCAGGCCTAGCTAGAGATTAGTAAGAAAGATCCTGGAGCCTCGGTGAAGTCTCGAAGATTTATTTTTGGAGATCTGATAGTTCTGCATGTTCTATAGAACTTTGTAAATGAAATCATGTATTAATAACCGTGATATGTTTTGTATTATGATGGAATAAAAATTATGCTTCCGCGGGTATATATAGTTGCTTCCGCTATATATTTTTTAGATTCTGTACAAGTCCTAGATGGCATCTCCTATATGTTTTCGATTTAGTGGACAGGATTATATTTGAGCTATGGATAAAAATGGCAAATTGGTGGTCCTGTGTATATGTGTTGTAGGTTAAAATATGGTATTCGAATAGTTGTGTGATTATACAAGTTATAATATACAGGTTGTATATTTAAATTTTTATCCAATTTTTGATAAAACTCTACCAAAATTTTTGTAAAAAGTACTGATAAAAAGATATGGATTATGTTCTACATTTGTCTGATGGATAGTCCTATGAGAATTAAAATCCGTTCTGTCACACCGTCATATTTAATATCATATCTCATCAAACACTACATTTAAGGTCCTTAGTCTTGACCCATAAAATCACTACATTTATGGTCCGTAACTATTGACCAGTATAACCACTACATTTAAGGCCTGCAACTCTCGGCCATAAAATCCAATTCCATAAACCATGAGTGTCCAAAATTCCAAAGTGATGCATCAAATAACCGGACACTCTTTTTGCATAATAACCAAACACTTTTAAACATATTTATGATCAGACTTCTTCAAAGATGCAAATTAACCGAACTTATACAAATCAACAAATAAACGGAGATCTTAAAATATGCAAATACCGGACTACATTTTCATTTTCATGCAATCAACCAGACTTCCTTAAACATGCTTTCGTACATAAACAACATCAAAATACAATGGACATAATTCTACAGAAGAAATTCTAATATTATTCGAGCATCAAAACAATAATACTTATTAGATTCAAAATATGCATTTTAATGAAAACGTTGGGTACACTTGCATTAAAATATTCTTAAAATCTAAACTTATAAAAAACGGAGAGTATACTTGTATTAAAACTTTCTTAAAACCTGAATTTATAAAAATGAAGAGTATACTTGCCTGATTTTTAAACTCCTTACTTCAATCTGGCCCATGACTCCTTCATCTTCGTCTCCTACTTTCCCCTTTCTTCACAGATCTTTCTAACTCTTTTCTTACTATCGAGCTCAATATTTATAGAGGATAGGTTTGGTGAGAGAGAGTGAGGTAAGTCTTCCACTTTATACTTTATTTTCTAGAAGGTCAGCAAGGTCAGTGGGAGCAGTTTACTTACTCTGATTAGGTGAAAAGAAGTCAATGAGGTAGGTAAATTTACTCCGGCTATCATCGAAGTCGGTCTTTATCAAATTCAGTCTACTCCAGTCATTAGCAATTTCAGGTACAATATTTTATTAACGAAAAGTTAGTTTAAAAATTTACTTCGCCATTTTACTTTAAAACTCACTTCGGCTTCCATCACTTCACCAAGTCCAGCTATCTCTAATCAACTCCGGCTATCAACATCAAGTCCAGCCAGTCACCATGAACTTTGGCCTTGATTATCTCACCAAACTACTTCGGCCATCTTCATTGGCTTCGGCTTTCATAAGTTCACAAGGCCACTCAAGCTTTCCATCACTCACAAGGCCACTCCGGCCTTCATCAGCTTTATCATGCACTCCAGCCTCCTCCAACTCATTCACTCCGGCCTTCATCATCTTCGCCCATCATCAACCTTGGCCGGCAGCATGTGAATCACTTCGGCCGACAGCACATGAATCAACTCCAGCCTTCCATCTCCTTGCACTCTGGAATCATCCTCAAAGCTGTCCGACATTGTCCTCAAAAGCAGGCCGGCAAAGAGATGTCCGACAATTTCTTTCAAGCTGCCCAACATTTTGTCTCCTCAAGCAGGCCAGCAATTTACTGTTTGCTTCATGGAATCAGCCTGGTAATTTGTGAGGACCCGAAACTGAAAACATAAAATCTAGATATATTTAAGTTGATTAAAATTGATAAGAGATTATGCATG
>JAOVVI020019865.1:0-10016 GCA_028571085.2 Nepenthes alata | reverse complement strand
CTCGGACTTCTGAAGGGGCCAGCTTAGAAAGAAGCTCTCGGCCTTGTATTGACCTTTGTAATCCAACGTGTTTATAGCGAAATTTTCCGAGGCTAAGCCTCGTGGTTTTCCCTCCTCATTCAAGAGTAGGTTTCCACATAAAAATTCTGGTGTTCAATCTCTCTTCTCTCACTCAATCATCATCCTATTTGTGTTGCTCGGACCCAAACATCCATAACGCAACAATATCAATTCTATTTTATTTAACTTAATGGTTTGCATAATATAATAAAAATATATAAATAAAAATTAGACCAAATTGACTCAATTCTAATAATATAATTATAATTTTTTTATTATTTCAACTTAGCAGTTATAATTTCTTATTTAAATTTATTTCTAACCCTATTCAGATATAATTTTAATAAGTTATATTTAAAGTATTTTTTCTTACTGTTATATTTTAAGTAAGGTTTGAAGTCGATTTATATTTAATTGCTCATTCAAATGTATGACCCTTCTTATATAGGGTTTTCTTATGAGCCATTTAATTAGATTAAATTATAATTTTATTCTAACCTTTTTTTTATATCACACTTATCAAAAAATTTTTAATAGAATTACCATTTTATATGATATCATGTAATTTTTTACGGAACATTTTTTAATTAGCAGGTTTAATATGATATTGAATCTATAAATCTATTTTTTATATTGATCCAGTAATATAAATGTATAGATTGGATGACATATTAAATTAAGTGGAAAATGATTCCATGCGGCTTGTTGTTGGGGTTGGAAGACCCGGATCCATCAGATCCGACAGCAGCGAAAAACCTGAACCCCCCGTCATCGACAGCCACCATTTAGTAGGAACATGGAACAAGGAATGCACGGTATTTTTTACGTGGAAACCCCTTCCCAAACCGAAGAGAAAAAACTACGGGACACATAGTCCATAGATAAATCCACTATGTAAAATGGTTACACAAACCCAGAGACAGAGTACAGCAACCACCCTAGCTACACAAGCCTTAGAGGCAAAAACGAAGAACAGAGCAAGAGAATACAAAGCATCACCGTTTGTGTTTCACTCACTGCTCTCTTATTCTTCCACTCTTTGTCTCCTCACTGTGGTGCTCTCTGCTCTCTCATTTTACAAGTGTTGGTGAAACGGCAGCCCACCGTTTCACCCCCGCACACAGCGGCCGGCGCACAGCGCCCCTGGCTACACAAGCCCCGGAGAATGCTCTCCCATGGTGTCTTTCGCACTCACTGGCCACTCTGATGGCGCCTTGCGCACTTATACTCTGACTGCACAGCATGCCCAGCATGCATATATATAGCAATCTGCCTGGAGACCTTCAGCCAATAGGTAGGTTGCATGTGGCCTGACACCTGTCACCCACTACTTTGTCCACTAACTCTGCAGCCCAACTGCCAGCCTGTCGACCAATCCTGGAAAGACATCTGTCCACTGCCAGCTGTCATCTTCCACAGTCTCCAAGGCCCAGTTGTTAACCGGCCAACTTTCCAGTTGTCCGTCTTTTGCTGCCAGTCCGCCATCTTACAGTGCTCCTGCAGCCATCCGGTCAACCTCCTGTTGACCGTTTTCTCTGTTGTCCGTCCGCCGCCCAGCAGCGCTCTTGCAACCCCAGACGGTCAACCTCCTGTTGACCGAATTCAGTTGTCTGGATTTTAACAAATGAACTCCATCATTTGTTTTTCGGAAATCCTCTGATGACGAACAGTTTGTTGGGTTACCCACAAGGGAGTGACCAGACCCAACAACAATACCAGCTATTTAGGACAGCGATACCCTATTACCCTTCCTCTGTAAAAGCCACATTAGTGGATGGTTTTGAAAGAGAAAGAAAAACACAAAAGATGTGAGAGAAAGAAAAATTTAGCAATAATCATATCATTCCTAATAATTATTTTATGCAATAAATAACTAATGAGAAGTAGACAATTTTATTTTCGTTTGAGGTTTCAGATTTACTTTTGTGAGTCTAAAATACAATCAAATAAAATTTTATTATATTTGCACTTGTAAGATAGGAATAATGTTTTAAGAACCACGCTTGAAGCCTTACTTTAAAATGTACTTCGATTCTCTATAAGATAATCGACAGCCCCGATTTTTCTGAGCATACCCAACCCTACTCAATACCCTAAGCCTTTCTTATCCTTGTCATTTTAAGTTCTTAGGCAAGAAAATAATCAGTCATAATCTCTTATCTTTAAAGCACAGTGCGCACAGAAGTAATGTTTGGATCGACAAAAGGCTGCCCACAAATGAAGCAAGCAAACGACAATGAATTGTTACCATGACCAACTCTATCATCATCCTGGCCATCGTCTCCCAAAGCCAAATTGCTCTTTCTTGCCTTCTCCACTTCCTCCCACTCCTCTAACTGCCATCCAGCCTTATAATCCCCTCGATAATGCATAAACTTGCAGAAGTAACCATAACCTCAGTAACCCATTTCTTTACGGTCGTTACATATATCGAGTTGATAATCAAATCGTGATGATACAATGATATGGGCAGAGGCCCATGGGAACCACCTGCCTTCTCGGCGGCAGCCGTTTGTGTTGGGATAAACTGCCGCCGACATAGACGAATCGAGAAAGAAATATGAAGTAACGACGACAATAACACACTATGGACAAACGACAATTACAAAATAAATAGACAAGATATAAGTAATTTTAAGTGAAAAACACTCTTCTAAATAAGAGAGAAAAATTATAAAATTATACGATCACAATTTTTTACTATATAAAACAGGTTACACAAATTCCAAATATAAGAATTTAACTCCTTGTATCAAATGGACCCGACCAGTGGAAGAAATTTCTAGAGTAAGAAAATATTCTCTCTTTTTGCTCTCTTTTCTTTACTTTCTCTCACTAGTGGCACCACTGGTCTCTAATTTTACAAGTGACACATTTCAACCGCACTTCCTTTTATAAACCCTAAAGGGAGTTTCGTGTGCCTTTTTATTGTGGGATATTGGGACCGACAACCTATTATCCTTCAATATAAGCAATTCAATTCTCCTTCGGACTCAACAATCTACTCACCTTTCAAACTAGGTAGTCCAACCACCCTTCGGCATTGGCACCGGTGGGTCCCACTTTGGCATCAACAGTCCGGTTGGTCGCCATTTGGCTAGGCAGTTCAACTGGTCAGTCCAGCTAGTCACCCTTCGATCCTGGCATCTAGTTGCCCTCCGGCCGCTCGCCACGTGCGCAAAAAAAAACCACTACTTCACCTAAATATTGTATCTATGTGAGTTCAGTCGAACCTCTAATCGGCTTATCAATCGAATATGGGCTCATATAATAGTGACTCATATCTTAATAGTTTGCTCTCTCCGAAACCCTGCTTTATGATCATTGTAGCCATGGACAACCTTATATAACAGCTCATCTCCTAAGGTCTTGTTTTTATCCTTTAAGGTCTATTGTGCTTGTTTAAGAACCTACTCTCTAATAGACGTATGTATAGAAAGAGGGACAATGGTATTGTCAAATCACATTAGTTATAAATAATGAATACCATCTCAAATTAATAACCTTATTAGATATAGAAGCAGATCAAAATTGTATTTAATGAGGATTAATTCTAACTAAATATTATCAAAAAATGATATAACAATTACACACAGTAAGTGGATTAAGATTAAATATTAAGTATAAATTGATAATTGAAACAATTTGTAATCAAAGTCATTGTTTCAGCTCAACATTTATATTAGTCAAAGACCTACAATAAGATATTATTCTAAACACTCTATTTTTACTAGAATATACAATTTTACTGCCTCAGCAGAAGGAATTACCTCCCAAGATTAGGAACACTTGTTCTTTTTCCTTTTATCCATCATATAATTAAATAGGGACCGAACGTATACCAGAAGCTTGAATAAAATCATCAAACTTTATATATGAATATGTTTACGAATGGGATACAAGAGTTGGAATACAATAACATCTTAAATATTAGAATACAAGTGGGAAATGGGATACAAGGTGTAAAGAAATTGGAAGAAGGCTTGGCAGCTTGTTAAATTTTTTGATACCTTAAATAAAAACTTAAACCTCCTTATATAAAGGTCTTCAATTGATCTGAACTGTTGATAGTTGGCGAATATTGACTATTCAATTATTAGGTGGGTAGGTGGGTAGCTGGCATGTGCTAAGTAGTTGGCACATATCTATCCATCAGTCTTTATCTACCTGTCATTTTTGTCTTCTTTTGATAATGGCAAATATTACTATTCGTAGTGCATCTGCCTTTACTATTGATATATTGTCATAGTCTCTTTGGGTTTAGGCTGTTGATATTTTCTTTTTGCGTAGTCAAAAGTTAAATGTATTGTCAAACAGAGATCTTGAATCCATGGATAAAATCGTCGATTATGATTAATAAATTGTTTCCATTGATAAATTTATAGCATTGTAGCATGCTGTTGAATAACTACATCTTTGACATAGGTTGAAAAATCTTTGAAGAAGGAATGGATACCGGCGTATCAACACCTGAACAATTCTAGCCACCACTTGCTCGGAGAGAACAATCCTTACTCTCAATTGCTTAGAAAGAACAAAGAGCTCTCTCTCTCACTCTCAAAACCGTCAACTCTCAGAGGAAACTCTGATGTAAATATCAGTGATACAGATTTGATTTGATTTTACTTTCAAATTAAATTTATTTTTATTTTCATAGTAGATTTTATTATTAAATAGAACAGATTTGATTTTTATTAGAAATTTACTTTTATTTTTAATTAGAAATTATTTAATTGTGATTTAATTTTTATTTTTCAACTAATTTTATTTTCCAATTAGGAGTTATTTGTCTGTAATTTAATTTTTAATTATTCTAGACATATGGTTCTCTATATAAGGATCCTACATCTATTGTATGAAGTAATATTAATGAATTGGATAAAATTTAATTGATTGTGAAATTTCTCTCATCTCTGTGGGTCTCTACTCCTCTCTCTCCCCTGATTTCTCCTTCTCCTTTCCTAGGTTTCTCCTTTTATTTCTTCCCCTCCCCTAATTTCTCTTTTCCTTCCCCAACTCTTTCCCTTTCCTACATCAAATTTAGTATTAGAGTCTAAATTTCTGTCCAGCTACCAACAACGTCACTAAGTCCATTAGCACCACCGCCCAACTGCACGCTACAGCAAGCAACCGTCAACTCTATTAGTGTCATCGCCAACTCCTCCGATCCACGGCCTTCTACCCAGTCACCACATCTGGCAACAGTCTCGTCCCAGTGACTCCTACCACCACGTTGTCACAAACAATTTATCCCCTCTTCCGATAAGAAAAGTCCCAGCAGTTCTGCCTCTTCCTTATACTGCACAAAAGGTGTAATTTTGTAAGAGGTCATCTCTGTCAACCAACAAAAAAAAGAATGAGAAAACAAAGAGACAGAAAGCACAACGCAACCGCTACAGTTGAATGGAGTAGCAGCATCAAAGGCCAAAGAACCACACTAACCGAAGCCATCCCCCCACGTTGCCGCTGACCACCATCACTCCAGTCGCTGCTAAGTCAAAACATATCCAAACGACCATCTAAACCTTCTAAGACCCGCATCACCCACTCACTTTAAACCCTAATCAGCCACCACCCCATGCCCTAAAATCCTAATTGACTACCACCCAACAACGAAACTCTACCGCCATCACTAAAACAAACCGTACCCACACGCTCGAGTTAAGACCAACCCAAACCCTAGCCGCCACATCACTCCTTCTTCAGAGAGACAAAACCAAAAATGGGGGCTACAAAGAGAAGACCCAAATCAGATTGTGCCAAGTCTTTGTCGTCATCCTCTTTGCCTTTCACCTCTTCATCTTCGTGTCATCGACTCCATCCTTGCCTTTATCTTCTTCACCTGCATTAGTCATTGTCGTCACCTTCATGGCCATCACTGTCGTAGTTGCTATCACCGCCACCGCCACCTGAAAGGAAGGTCGTGCACTGAGTAGCCATGCCTCTTCTCTCTCTCTCTCTCTGCATCTATGGGCTTTGAGGCCTGAGTGAAGGTAAAAGAAAACAAAAGAAAAACCAAATAAAAAACAAAAACAACAAAAAAACAAAAAAGCACATGATATTAAAAAAGAGAAAAAAAAGAACGAGGGAAAAAAGAGAGAGGAAAAAAATAAAATAAGAGAAAAAAATAGCAAACAAACTCCAAACAGTAGAAGATTCTCATCACAATGCAGTTTCATATATGTTGATCAGATTACTTTGAGGTGCATTTATTCTATTTTATTTTGGGTAGCATATTTTTACTTATTTTTAATAGTATTTAGTTTTATTTGCGTGTATTATTTTACTATTGATAAAAAAAATCTTCCTTTACGTCCCGTAACTACCTTCATATTAGATACAATCGTATTGCAACTGATTCTTACATTATTATTTTAATAGATTAGTAACACTTATTTGCACGATATAAACCCTATAAAATCTTTTTAAAAAATCTTGAATTGTCTCAATTGTTTATTGATCTCAATACCGTTAGTTGTATTAGTGTTGCATGTACTTACGAAGTGGTTGCATTATTTTTCATAACACCTCTAACCGAATCATGGATTCTAACCAATTTAAAATTCTGAATCAACAGTTAGTCCAATTAACTTTCCACCAACAATAATTGTAAGATCACATGATGGTCATTTAAACTGACCTGACTACTACTCGTCAGATAAATTTGGATATTGCAAATCGAGTCACCACTTTAAAAATAGAGCCTCACTCATCGAATGCTGATAACTCTAACGCATCCCATAATATGACTTATCGACGAAGATAAGATAGTTCAACCCCTCATATATGCGATTACAAACCCTAATGCTATGAACAAGAGTGGGACCCGGATGACCATCTCCTTAAAAATATCAAAATGGATGCCTCTACTTGTGACGGTTGTTTGAACCCTCGAGTTTTTACTCAATGGGTCAGGGATATTGATCATTTTTTTGAATGGTATAGTGTGCTAGAAGATAGAAGAGTTCAGTTTACTAAACTCAAGTTAACCGAAAATATGTAATTATTTTTAAAAAGTGTTGAGGACCTCCTTGTTAAGCGTCAAACAGCCCTTGACAAGAGTTGGGTGAAATGAAACAACGTCTTCAAGAGAAGTATTTACCCCACTCCTAGTGTAGCAATTTACTTCACCAATGGAATGCCCTTCGATAGGATAATCGATTTGTAACTAAGTATGTGACCCGATTCGATAATTTTTGAATGAGATGTCACATCATTTAAGATGAGATCATGACATTGAGTAGGTTATGTTAAGGATTACACGAGGATCTTAGGAGAAAACTTGCCTTTTGTTGAGTTGTGATTTTGAACCATACGTATAATTTAGTTCGATACTTTGAATTAATTACCAAGACACCGTATCATTAACCCACATTTCATACTCTACCACCGATTATAAGTTTGTCTTAGGATCCCCTCTGTCTGCCAATCCCCTGCAAAGGAGGCTCGAAAAATAGGTGTTAAAATTCCGAGAAGAAATTCTCAGTTATAATACTTCAATTGTAAAAGTTTTGGATATATTCATTCTAAATGTTCAAATAAAGTATTATTTGACGGACAAAATAAAATAAACGAGGAACTCCTTGAAGAGCAAATATATTAACCCATATTAGAAGAGTTTGATTACTTAGATAGTAATGACAAGGATACATTTGTGGGCTGCATCAATACTACCTCCTTTAGCTTTGACCCTCGTTCTTCCTTCCCTGATAACCCATTTCTAGGTATTGCACATCCACCTTGACACACTTCAAAGAAGCTGATGATTGACATCATCACGCTATCTTTCATACTTATATCAAAGCGAATGAGAAGGTTTGTAAAGTTATTGTGGATAGAAATAGTTATATCAATGCGGTCTCTACTAACCCTATTTTCTATTTGGGGTTAAAAGCGATCTCATACCCTAATCCATACAGCGTCTCTTAGATTGACACATCTTTTATATCCGTTAAAGAATATTATCTTATACCTATTTAATTTTTAGAGTACAATGATCTCATTTTGTGTGGCATTATTCTAATAAATGTGGGTCATATCATTCTCGAGTACCCTTAACTCTACGACTTAGATGTAACAATTTAAAGTCGTTCTAATTCCTACTCCTTTTTTCACAAGGGAAAGAAGATTCAACTCTATGCTTTGCTCCCAAAATCGATGACCCCTAACTAAGAAAAGACTGTGGTAGTAATAAAAGAATTACATATCATTAATCCCACAACGTTTAAACGGGTAGCTATTAGGGAGTATGTTGTGTTTGCCATTATTGTTCTTAAAGTCCTTCTGAACTTTCCTTACTGAATCCTAATTAGGCCCGTCAACTTCTCTAAAATGTTCAAGATGTCTTCTCCAAGGATCTCCCAAATCACTTACCACATTTACACGATATTCAATATGCTATTGATTTCATTCTGGGTGTATCACTTCCAAACCCCCTCACTATAGGATGAATCCTACAGAGTATGGTGAACTCCAACAAGTTGATGAACTCCTTCGCATATGATTTATTCGAGAAAGTATGAATTCATGTGCGGTACCCACTCTCTTAACACCTAATAATGATGGATCATGGCGGATGTGTGTAAATAGTAAAGCAATCAATAAAATTATTGTGAAATATTATTTTTTTTCATCTCTAAAGTTGAAGACATATTAGATATGATAGTTGATACCAAAATATTTTCAAAATATATTTAATGAGTAGTTATCATCAAATCAAAATTCATCCATCGGATGCGTAAAAAATAGCTTTCCAGACGAAGGATAACCTTTATGAGAGCATGCCTCTTGGACTATCCAATACATCAAGTATTTTTATGAGGGTCATGACTCAAGCCTTACGGCATTTCATGGACTAGTTTTCAGTGATTTATTTTGACAACCTCCTCATTTATAGTAAGAACAATAAATAGTATTTGGATCATCTCATACAAATTTTCCTCACTATTAGAAAAGAAAGCCTATTTGCTAATCTCAAGAAGTGCTCCTTTTCAGACAAAGTAGTTTTCTTGGGATTTATTGTCTTTTCTGATAAATTTTTTGCTGACCCTACAAAGGTCCAAACAATCATAAATTGAGCCAAACTAAAATCTGCCCATAGTGTTCTTAATTTTTATGGCTTGGCCACTTTTTATCACCGGTTCATTAAAAGATTTAGTACAATCATAGCTCCTCTCACAGAATCCATGAAGAAGAGTAAATTTACTTGGTCTCCTAATGCTGTCAAGGCTTCCAAAATTATAAGAGAGAAGATGACAATGGCTCTCGTCATGCGATTCCTTATTTTTTTAAAGTATTTGAAATAGAGTGTAACGCCTCAAATGTAGGAATATGAGCATTTCTTATTTAGAAACGCCATCCAATTGCCTACTCTCAGGTGTAGAAATAGGAGGAGTTCTTATTCAGAAACGCCATCCAATTGTCTACTTTAGTGAAAAGTTAAGTGATACCAAGTTACGATATTCTACTTATAATAAGGAGTTGTATATCGTTGTACAGACCATACATTTTTAGTATCATTACTTGTTACCTCAGAAGTTCATCACTTATTCTGACCATAAAACTCTTTGATTTATTAGTTCCTAGAAGAAATTAAATTGTAAGCATGATCAGTGAATTAAATATATACAAGCCTATTCTTTTATCTTGAAATATAAGAAATGAGTCGAGAACCAAGCGGTTGATATCTTAAGTCGTCACTTGTCCTTATTATCTACGATTTAAATTAAAACTGTTATTTTTGAAAGACTTAAAGAAGAATATGAATCTTGCTCTAATTTTAGCAAACTGTTCCTAACTTTACAATATAGGTACTTGGGCACTATGAAAGGTTTTTGTATTTAGGATTGATACTTATTCTGGGCTAATAAACTTTGTATCCCTAAAATATTTGTTCGAAAATTAATAGTGTGGGAGGTTCATGCTGGCGGTCTATCTGGCCATTTTGGGCATGATAA
>JAOVVI020019864.1:0-10016 GCA_028571085.2 Nepenthes alata | reverse complement strand
GTATAAGGAATAAAATTATACAATTAAGTGCACATAAGTCATGCAATAATATTTAATATGAAAAATTTTTCTTAAAAAAAAAAACTAATAGATAAACTCTAAAAAATTACTATAAAAGTATTCAGCTATAAATATAATACTCATTGAGATTTCTTTACTACAACCGAAGTGTATAATGGTTTAATACAACTCCAAATAAATCTTCAAACAATAAGATAACAATACACCGAAAAAATAAGAAAATTAACGGTATGCCCTAAAAACAATATTGGAGCAATGTAGAAAAACTTGCTAAAAAATAGAGTTTGAGTTAAACCTCAACTAAATGGAAAACATATTCCTCTTCTTTCTTTTTCATTTTTCTCTCTCTTTGTGCAATATCCTTGTGTCAAAATAGATCTCATATTTAGCCCTAAAATTCATATAGAACTTTTTATAGCAATGTCAGTACCCATTCACTTATTGTGTGTGCATCAGGTATGACCCCTTTTAGGAAATCACACAGTGCCCTCTTTGAGAGCATCTTAGGCATATATCTCAACAAAAGTTGCTAAAAACAGAAGGAACACTCATCAGGCGCGTATCAAGCACCTTTCTATCTAATCAGTGGAAGCATCTTTCATTCAAATGAACCTTATATGAACCTCCATTAATAACATTGGTTGAATGAACCTCTTGCAAATATCACATGATCATGTAGAAAACCCGTTTATTAGGTGTGGGACTGATAATAGAGTAATTTGAAACCTAATAAGATGATTATCTTTTACTCTATGAGTAGTTAAATGTATATCTAGATTTAAATTTGAGATGAAGGGGCTGAGGCACAAACTTGTGCTCTCTTGATGACCAACTTTAAGCTATCCACATCACACACACACAGTCTCTCTCTCTCTATCGCTCTCTTACTCTATTGTAAGAGATTTTCTGCTAACTTGTTTTGTTTGCAACCTCTACAAGTGCGTCACCACTTCCTTGAAATTCCCTAGCAACTGTAATAACTATACATGATTTCAAGAGGTTAACCATCAAACTTTGATAAGTAAGAAAAAACTCATACTATCCTTTCCCTCGTTGGATCTTTACCTTCCTAGGTCTATCTCTGTTGGCATTCGAAGCACACACAACATTGACATAATAAAAATAAATCACAAATTTTTTGTCAATGGTCAACCATAAATCTTTCATGTGAGTATAAAAAAGTAATATGTAACCAAATATATAAATTATACAATAATATTTAATATGAAAAATTATTTTCAACTAAAAAATATAGAAAAACCTCCAAAAAAATTCACAATAAATTGTATTGTTACAAATAATTTCATACAAAATTCATTCATGATAATTCATCAGAATAACCAGTTGCTTACAACTCCCAACTATAAGACACAAACCATAAGATTAATATAATGGTGTTATATTTAAATAAATTGATAAATTATCAAGGTAGACTATAAGCTTAAAATAGACTTAAGTCTTAGACTGAAGTGATTTACGTTTGAGTAGTATCTAATATGCATTTGAATAATATATAAACGTGTTTTAGATAAAATTATCGTGTTTAAAGTATGCAGAAAAGGCGCCCATCTATATATAGTTTAGAATAGTGGCGCATGAGGCATGTTTATTGGGCGTTTGTGTATAGGTTTTGTTGGGTCCAGTGCGAAGGCTCAAGAAAATTTCAAGCCCAACCCACGGAGCGACGGTCCAAAAGGCGGATCTAGCCCAGCGTCCCAGAACAATTTACATGGTAGCCCGTACTTGCAGCCAATAGGTGTCACATGCAACTCATTAATGTGGCTGTTGGGCGACAATGATGGCACAGAGGAAATGAGCCAAATGGGAGAGGGTCAGCGCTGCCAGTCACGGTTCACGCCGCTACTCATAGTTCTCTGACCAATCCCAGCACAAGAGATAGACCAAGTGTGACCTGCGACGCTCGACGATTTACATGCCACCATAAGGCGACAACTGACACACCGGCAATCGCTGTCAGCGATAAACGGCCGACGAATCCCTACAACGAGGATTCTCGTGCCCAAAGCCCCCAACCAGGGGGCCTATAAAATCCCTCTTCTTCTATAGTGGAATGGATTAGATCCTGAATAATCAATTCTTTGTCACGCGAGTTAAATTCCAAAATCATTTTCCAAATTTGACCTTCTCAGCCTTCTCAGGCCACGAGAGTTAACCACCCGTTGTGGTGCATTTCGGGAGTCAGGCATGCTATTACCCGCTCACCAATCTCCAATTCCTGCATTCACGCACTCCCAATGCATTTATAGCATATTTTCACGCATCTCTAAGTGTGCATCCCTTTCCGTTCATTACGGGAAGTTATTGACTTGAGCGTCGGAGTGTTTTCGGTGGAAAAAATTTCGTTGGGCCTCTAACCTTTTATTTATTAATTATGTTGTGCAGGCCCCAGGTTAACAGAGACGGAGACCAGATCCGTTCACGACCACCTCCAAACAACGAGAAATTCGAAGGCCCCATAATTTGTATGAAAATCGGGTACCCGAGATGCAACAGGTTTAAAGAAGTCTTTAAATCTAATCTACATCTGATCGGCACATGTGAGCCAATTATTATAAATAGGCCCTTGAACTAATTTCAACTTATTTTTTTTTTCTAAATTTTAAGAAAAGATAGAAAAAGAAAAGACAGAGAAAGAGTATAGGAAATGGGAGAAAAAAAAATAGAGGAAGAAGGAGAAAGTATATTTGAGGAGAATCTAAACTACGTTTTGATAAATCAAAATGAATATAAGTAAATCTAAGTTAATTTCTTTCTTTATCAATAAATTTTTAAAAATTTTTAAATATTTTTTATTCAACATGTAATATTTATTTTCTTCTTTTGATTATATGCTATATACATGACATTTTTATTCCCATTACATAATATTTTAAAAGTTTCATTTTTCAAATTTTTGTGTACCAGTCTTAAAATTCTAAAATCTTTAGACATATATTCTTATATGTATTTTCTTTACTAGTAATTTGATAAAATTTATATTTTAATTTTGATAAAGATGATTTATTTTTTTTAATTTTAAAAAATATTTTAGCTTACAATTTTTAATTTTAACTAAATAATAATCATTATAAAGAATTAACAAAATATGTTCAAACATATCTTAATATATTATTGACAAACTAAAGGTCAAACCGAACATTTATGGGTTTAAAAAGTGGTGTTTGACTTTAATTATATATAATAATATATAGTTAGTCCACCCATGATTCGTGAATAATAACATATGGCATCTGACTATATAAAAAAATTATAATTTAAATTTTGATATTCAATCATTATCAGTAAAGTTATCACCTATTCTTGTGTTTTATACTTGTACACAATTTTCATAAGTTTTATTGCATTTTTTTATATTTTTGCCATTTTAATTTTTGATCATGAATACCAAGTTTTGCAGATTTGTTTCACATATATAAAATTATACGTACTCTATTAAATATTAGACTTATTATTATCATCCATTGCTAACTTTTTAGATGAGTCAATATGTATGTAACTTGTAAATATTTTGAATGTGGATAAATTTTTTTTGGAAGAAATAGTTTTAGAATGATTTATTGTATTTAAATTGTTAAATTTAGAGTTTGTTATGTTGACTTTTGGACAATTGCATTTGGCCATGATCCTTAAGTTGAAGTGCCAAATTTGATTTTTCGATATTATGGTTATTGGGTTTGGTAATACTTTTTTTTACTTATAATTTTAATCAATAAGAAGATGAATTATTGAAGCAACTATCGGATATAATCTTTGGATCATATACTTTGATATTTATATATTATTAAACCATCTAATAATATTTATTATAATATTATATCCTAATATTAGATTGAGATTAAGTCAGTTAATGAGCTAATTACTATAAATTTTAATTAGAGTCTAATTATAATATATTATAATTTTGTGCTTTAGGTCACGACATTATACCAACATACCTTATAATTATCAAGATAAAATATAATAAGAAAATAAACAACCAATTTGTAGCACACCTTAGAATTAAGGTTAGAGTAATCTATTTGAATTTAGAAAAGAATACAAATTTAAATTAGATCTCAATCTAATATTAAAAACTTTCATATTCTCTATTTTCTATCTTCTCTATCTTCATTGCAAAGCTCTCAGTGTTTTTTTTTTAAATCTGTTTTTATGATCTAATTCAAATGTAAATGGTGTTCAAATGCCATTGTAATACCAAAATTTTATTTAATTTATTTTAGTAATAATTATTATTTTGGGTATATTTAATGTATTAGAATTAATTATATTTTATAAAATTTTGAAGGAATTCAAATCAGTAGGGTGGCGCTTAAGGCGCGCCCAAGTTGCCCTTAAAGCGTCATTTGTCGAGAATTGGCGCTCAAACGGTGCCTGAGGCCACACTCAAGCGTCATTTTTCAAAAGGTGGTGCTCGAGTGCCGGGCCATTTATATTAGCAGTTGTAGGGCACTGTGCGGGCATTCGTACGAAAGAAGGAAACGAGAAGAGAGAGAGAAGGAAGAGGAGAGAGGAAGAAGGGAAGGGATAGATCAAAGTATCTTTTTATGAGATATTCTTTTGTCATATTCACTTGGTATAAGGTTGTGATAAGTATCTTTAAATTTTATCTTTAGTCTATTTTAGTGTCTAATAGTTTTGTTTATATTTTAGAGGTTTAATATTCATACATGTTCTTTTTATTAAGCCTATATATTTTCTTTATGCACACATAATATTTTTACTGATCATTTAGAAATTTTATTTTAAATTCATGAATATTTGAGGGTTCTGTTATATTATAAAAAAATAGATTAATATTTAAAATTATATATTTTTATATATCAGTATATTTATATTAAAATGGATATAAAATTTACGCGGGTTGTGCATTATTTCGCATGTATTGTTGCCTGGGGATTGAGGTTTCTATCTCTATTATCTGATTTATTATCTGCTTCTCTCTTGACAGGGAGAGCTCTATTCCTGACGAAAAAATATTTATAAATTCCTTTTCCGCTAGTAGGAAAAAGTTCTGCCTATAATTAACACATCCTGTCTGTATTTTAATGAGAACCATTGTAAATGAATTGAATAAAAAATTTATATATTTGAACATCCTAATATATGTACTAAATTTGAGAATTATATCCAAAATTATGGGTGATAAAATATAGTCAGTATGTTCCTTAACTATCGGAGATAGAGTACATAGATGACGATATCTATGAGTTTTGTTATAGTTTAAGAATAAACTAATACTAGATTACTTACCAAAAAAAAGATATCTATGAGTTTAAATAATAGTTGATTCAGTTTAAGGTTATTGAGAGAAAGTATAACCCTTCCTCACATTGGTCTCTTGATCTTTGGTTATCTAATTTTGTGTATACTTTATATTTCTCCATCCATTTGTATTCGGATTTCGATTTTAAATTCGTAGGTTTGCTCACGGATGGGATTTAGTTAGTCTCGTACAAGTTGATTTGTGATTTTGTTTTGAAACCTATTTAATTCTTATATAATTTCATTTTGAACTCTAATTTGATTATATGACTTTGATCTATGTTCTGTTTCATTCAGCCTATATTTCTATATGGATTATGATATGATTTGAATTATCAGAATTTGTTCTGAATCACTTCTATTCAATATATATCCTGATGAGACTATGTTTTGATATAGCCTATACTTTGAATACAATACTACATTCAAACTTTTGATATCGGATTATTTGAATTTGTATCTTTTACCCATTTTGAATTTTTTTATGGACCATCCCTTTGATTTTTGACAAATTTGTTTATTATATATGGTATAATTTTTATTAAATTTTAGACTCATGTTTTACTTCTTATCATTTTAAATTATTGGGTTTGGATATCTTATAGAAGCTTGGACAATATCTTATTGCCATTCATCTTTATTTGTGTGTTTTATTTCTATTTTTAAACTAGACTTGTATGGGCTATATTTTGGATATGGAGTTTGGCAAACTGCAGGGTCCTCCTTTTAATTTCTGTCATATTTATTTATTATATACTATATAAGTACTTGTTGAGTTTTTTACTCATATTTTACTTTTTATCACTTAAAATTAGTGAGTTTAGATACCTTGTAAGAGTTTAGATAAGATTTGATTGTTATTTGTTTTTATTGGTAAATTTAGATTTATTTTTTGAACTGAACTTGTATATGCTGTATTTTAGATCTTAAGTTTGGTCAGTTATAGTCTTTTAGATATGTATAAATAGTTGGGTCAGTATATATGATAAATATGTATGCATTTAGTTTCTCTTCTTTTCGACTTTTTGAAGCAAGTCGTGTGTATTATATTATTCAGACGATTGTCTGATTAGATTTTGTGATAAATTTTGGATTCTATTTATTATTATTATTGGATAATAAAATTTTATGGTCTATTTATTAGTCATGCCCAGGTTGAAAATTTATTATATTCTTTTGAAATTTGTTGATTATTTAGAGGGGCTTTGGTCCGACTTCGTGGCAACTATAGGCAAATTTTGTTTATGTGCACCTTTCTGAAATGGGTGCATAAGCTACACCTCAGGAAGATCTGCTAGCCAGCCAATGCTCCCTGTGCACGTGTTTCTCTGGATGCCTGATAGGCGTCAATCTCTCGAGCCACTTCAATAATTGGTTCCTGCGAGTTCACGTATCAAAGCTAAGCAAATTTTTAGATGATCCATTTGTTAGGAGTAGAACTCATAATAAACTGATCCAAAAGCTAATAATTCTACAGGTGGATCCCATCAGTTTGAAAACGAACTTCTAATTTGCCAAAGCCCCTCGGTTGAAAAGGGTGACACGAAGAACTGCTTCAGCGTCATATGGATGTGACTTTCCGCATTGATAGATATCCTTTCGATGATGTTTCGACCATTGTAGTTAACCATTTCGTAATTGGAGCTCTGAGTAAAGGTTTCAGATCTTGCCACGCCACATGTTTTCCAGCCCGATCATTTTCGTATCAAAACGAAAGCACAAGCAAATTCCAAAATTAAAAAGGTCCGCCGACAATGAACAACTTGAAAAATGAAAAAGGCGAGATGTGCGCAAGCAGGCTCTACATCCCCATACGAGAACATCAAATTGCCGAATTCCAATATACGAATATATCATATCAGAGCAATCTCAAATTAGGAAAATTAAATATCGCACTGTAAATTAATTTACCGTTACTAATTATTTTTTACACACGGGTCACATAATTTGTTTTCTTCTTCTTTTCTTGATTATCCTATTTTGGAATGCAGGAATACATCAAGGAGACACACCCCCATGGATTAAAGCGTGTTCTAGTAGTAGGCTTTCTTCTACCTGGACGACTTTCTTCGAACACCTTGCTGAGCTTGGCGGCCATTTCATGGTCCGTAAAAATTCTGCCTGGGGAACTGAGGAAGACGCTCCGCCGAATCGGAGGAGACCACAGTGCGCTCTGCTCATAATCGAAGTCGAATTCATGGGCGTCGAAGAATTTTTGGAGCAGTCTTTCACTCTTCCGGTGTGAAACCATCTGTACCCTTAGAGGATATGAAGCTGATGATGACGACGACGAGGTTTCAGAGATGGGCATTGTTATATGCGTTTGGATCACGAGTTTTTAATTTCTTCCATTGAACGGGCATAAATATTCCTTTGAATAGGGAATTATGAAAAGCAACTTACGATTGGGATTGTGGAGATGGAGAAAGGTGGTCATGCGTATCATAGCTTTCTTTGCACCTTTTTCAAGTTGGCATGATAAGGACGTGTATGGTTGTGTTAAATTATTGAGAGGACGTGGGTCGCATTTTTGCATTTTATTGAGAGGCTGTGCCAGGCCAGCGTTTCCGTCAAGCCGTGAACAGAATGCATGCTTTGTCAATATATTCTAGAACCTTTTGTTGGAAATTGGATTGTTTGTTTGAACTATAAAGAAATAACAAACCATAAATAATAGAGTATATAAGATTTTATGTAAAAAATTTTTTTAAATAAAGAGAAAAAATCATGGGACTCGATGCGTCTTTGGATCCGCGTTGTTGTGTGGGTTAGGGAGCCGTTGGATTTTTCGTATTGGGACAAATTTAAGTAGGTCCGATCTCTATCTATACTAATTAGGGTCTTGCGCACCATAAATAACGAACAAGAGGCCAAAAGGTTGGCGAGATTTACACCATAATTTATTCTCCGACGTTCAAGTTAGAAATATTTTCCAATGAATAGAAAGATATAAGAAGGGTACAAGAAAATGCGTGAATGCATTTGTGAGGGGGGAAAGTGAGGTTTGAGGAGGATTAAGCTCAGATAATGGGCTTGACGAGGAGCGGCTTGGAGAATGTGCTCGACTGGGAGTGACTTTCAATACTAGCGGAGGGCCAAGCTTTAATGAGGCGTTTAACTAGGAGTGGCTTTGTGTTCTAACGGAGGACTAGACTCTAATGATGTACTCAACGGGAAGCGGTTTTGAGAATTGGAGAGAGAGAGGAGTAAGAGTTGTGTGAACAAAAGGGAGTTGGTTTTTTTCTGAGCTCTGTATGCCGATTTTTGGGTTCTTCCTTCCCCTGTGATGGAAAAAGGCATTTATAATGTGTCGTAGTAGTGGTGCTGATGCTAAAGCTTGCCTTATATGTTTTGCCAGGATTCGCCGGCCTGTCTCGGAGTTGGTCATGGCTGACGTGTCAGTTGTTGTGTTGTAATGATAGTGTGACCACGAATAGTCCTTGCTGATATGCGCCTCATCGTTCTAGCTGGTGATTTATCTGGGCCTTTTGTTGGCCGTAGCGGCTTGGCAGTAGTAGTGCCTTTCTTGATCGTTGATCATGGTCACCAATGGCAGGCATTTGCGTCGGCGGCCTCTGTGCTGGCCAGGCTGGTGAGTTTCTCCATCGCAAATGGTCGTGTCATAGAGGATGTCTGCTGGGCCTAACCGGCCCCTATCTCCATCGATCCACTGTGCGTTGTTGAGTTTGGGCTTGTCGTTTTGGCATTCTTGGCTTTGGTCTTTGTGGGCCCTTTCCTAGTGGATGGGCTTGGCCTGGACTTGGACCAATCCTCAGTGTAGCTGGACCTATTAGGATTATACGCCCAAAATATATTTACTATATAATTTGTTCCATTATAAGAAATTCAATAAATATATGGTCACAATAAGTTGAAATGAATGAACCCAAATAATAATGAATATAAGATAAAATGGAAGAAATAAGACTGATAAAATGTCATTCTTAATTTCAAGAATAACGTATCCAAGATTGGTAAAAAATTAAATGTGATTTGAAACTTAATCGGATATTCAAACCTTCATTTTATCAAATTTCTCTTTCTTTTCTCATAATATCGGTGTGCTTAAAATCTCAGAAGTTGTAAAAATAGTAACTCTAAAATCGCGTTTGTAACGACTTGAGCCTGAGTCCTCGAACCCAGCCGGGACCGCCCAAGCAAAAATCTCAAATCATCCGAAATTATCAATTATATGTCATAAATTATAACATCACTTAACATAGTTGAACTCAAAATCATCAAATAACTAAATTTATGATTCTATAAATGATCATCATAATTTCATCGATAGAAACACCTCCATAATACTAATAATAAATTACCTGAAATAGAAATAGTGTCAATGTCTATAATGTCACGTCTCTAAAAGCCAATGAATCAATATAGAATCTCGAATCTCTTATCATAAAAGACTCAATATTTTAGAACACCTTTATCTGAAATCTACACGGCAATACATGATCTCTTCTAATCTGACGTCAACCTGTCTATTTTGGAGTTAATAAAATATAAGAGTGAGTCGAATACCCAACAAATAAATATAATCTACAATAGAGGAATACAATTAAGTATCTCGGATAATAACATTAATTGTATAAAATTAATAATAGTATGTGATATACCAACTACTGTTTGAGACTCAACAACATGTCGTGTCTACAATCTCGAAAGTCATATTAACGACTAGATATCAATAATACAATATGGATTCC
>JAOVVI020019863.1:0-10016 GCA_028571085.2 Nepenthes alata | reverse complement strand
AATATCTATAATCATAAAATATATAATTATTTTAAAAATATATTATGTAATATATAATTATATTTTGTATGTATAATTATTTAAATATTTATTAAATATACATTTTATATGATAAAAAAAACTATTACACAATAATAATTTAAATTAATATATATATATAAGGGTAAAATAGTTATTTTCATAAATTTTCATCTTATTCCTCATATTATTCTACAAACCAAACAAAAGAATATTAATCCCCAACTTATTCAATTTCCACAACCAAACACAGGAATTACAATTCTCAAATCTATTCTCACCATATTCTATTCCCTGGAATAACTATTCTATTCTCACCTTATTATATTCCACCAACCAAATGTACCGTTAGTGATAGAGGGATATACAGAAAATTAACAAAACAGTTTGGCTAAGGACTTCCAAGAACTATTTAATTGAACTACAAACCTTTTTTTTTTTTGGTCAATTGTGCTTCATACACATTATGTGACCTTGATTTAATAACTATATGTGCATATCCAACTAGGTTCTTCAGTACAACAATGAACTTAAATGTAATTTCAAACGGGCTACGATCAGAAATCTAACTGGTAATATTTATCGAACAGCTCATGAAATTTATTCACAAGCTTGATCAATCACTGAACAAACTCAAATAAAGACTGGATTCAAGCAGATAACTTGAATAGGATTTGAATATCAAACAACCTTGAACATGTATGAAAACTCCACCTCCACCCCTTGCACAATTTGAGCCACCGCTCCGGACAATAACGAAGAAAAAAAGGGAGAATGCAAATATATTTCCTAATCTTACTTTTTTAAAACATTTTATAGTCACCTTTATTTTCTTTTCAGCAATAACACCAAACTCATCATGTTTTTGCCTCACATGCTATACATGGAACTCGAATAAAAGCACAAAATGGATATTTACTTAAAGCCTTCTTTCATTATTTAAAGTTCTTTGACATCATACTACAATATAACTCAAATTATGATCAATTTTACATTAAAAACTTCACTTGATATAAAAAAAGGACATTAAATGAATGTTTGATGATAAAATACTAAAACAAAAATAGAGAATAAACTTCAAAAGTTTTAGAATTTTTTAACATGTTTACCCATAACAAATGACATGTTCTAGTCTCCTCTTGACACACACAAACCCACCCCAAAAAAAAATTGTCCTCTCATCCGACTTGAGTATTAAAAGTGTCAAAATCTGTACGACTCAAGTGCGTCCATCAGGTCTCCATGCAGTCATTCCCGTTACCAAACCAATATAACAAATGGAGCTCAGAGCATAGGCATTACAGCTACAATAAAAGCCTAAATGCAGCTCCCTATCCCCTTCCCCCTCCCAGTTTTTCCTACGGACATCCACTGCATGCATTGAGAAATACATTTTAATTGCATAGCCTTCTTTATGATTTGCGTGCGGTGGTTTTCAACAAATTATCACACATATGGAAGATTATCATATGCTTGAACCATAACCTTTAATTGACAGACTGACTTGAGTTACTGGGAACGGAATCGTCGTTGCAATTTGTATTCCCACAAAGGCACTCCCGGGGATTTGCATAGAAATACTCCTCTTCCTTTGGTTTGTTCGGAATAACTCTACGCGGAAAGGGTAGTCCAATTCTGTTCTCATGTGCCTCCCTGACAACGGCAGCAAATCGATCCCATGGAAGTGTTCCATTCTTGTGTAAATCTAGCAACTCCACGAGCCTTTTCCTATCTAACAAAATGGTTCTTTTGAAACCAAGATGCCTGCAAGGAATGGAATCACCGGTAAATTCCTGGAAGATGAATATCAATGGAGGAATACCATTTAATGGGTGTTAGGCATTGATGTTGGATTGCCCAACAACATTTTCTGACAAATGTGTTTGGTTATAATAAATATTAAATTTCGCAAAAATAAATTCCGCTTAACAGTGGCAACAAATGGATTTTCAAAGGAAAAAGGTTGGATATGCTTTTGAGATGGCCAAGAATCACGTCCTAAAATATTGAGCCACCACCCTGTTGCCACCAGAACCCGCTACCACCCATGGTATGAAATTTTAAGATCAAAATTATTAATAAAATTTTCAATCATTTTACATTAAAACAGCAATTCAAACAGTACTAGTAACCAAACACACTGAATTGCTTTTTAGGTCAATATCAATTCTCATGATAGTTTCACTAACAGTTTGACTCCACATCACTTTTTTAAAGTAAAATCAGCCTAGAGCACTTCTGTTATAGAGCACAACAAATCCAACGGCGATGCAAACTGGCCTTTGGCCAATGTGATCAAAATAAATCCAAAAGAATGTAAAAGGGATGGAAAATTTCCTTCGACTATAATATTTTGAAGTTTTCTGCTAGGTTCATTTCCTAACTGGCTAACTTTTTGCAAGTTCTGAAAACCGCAAGGAGGATTCGCTCATCCTTTCATATACACATACATACCTGCGGTGACCTTCAACTACTCTTGCCATGTTTCCATCATATGTAGGTATAAATATATCACTGGCAACTGCAACCATAAAATCCAGGGCTGCCATTTGAGATGAATGGTTCCGAAACTGCCGCAATTCATGCAGATCAAGCAACATTTCCTTCCTCATCTGAAATTATGATTGCAGAACTAAAAATGTTGGCAATAAAATACGTTTTTTTTGGGTAAGTACTAATAAAAATCATTTTGGTTCCTGAAGGACTTCATAGTAAGAGGAGCAGGAAAGAAGATAATACGCCGAGCCAGTGAGGAGCATTCTAGTTCCATTTTACATTTTTGGGCAGTTCTTTTTTTTTTTTATTTTTTCGGTTTTTGATGAGGTATAATCCAGCATTCATTTGACGATTTTCCTACTGATTGATTCTATTTCAGAAGCCTTAGTGGATTCAGCTCAGATGTGCCAACAGAAAAATAAAGTATGGCCTCCAATATAAGTGGTTTTCTCAGAGATTACTTCCTATCTAGGTGTCATGACATAGTAGTAGACAGCTGAATCAGCAAACACCATACCCACCAGGAGTTCCATTGATAGATCAATGGCCTAATTTTCTTTTCGCATATTAAAGGTGATTAGATTTCATTTAGCTAGCAAAGAAGCAGATAGTTTAGAGCATCACAGAGTTTAAGCCAAAGAAAAGCTACATCACTCACTGTCCGAGGAAATGCAGCATGCAGATCTGCAAGTCTTCGTTCACTTCCATAAATTTCACCAGAAGCAATATAGATCTGCATTTTATTATCAAAACCCAGGGCTTGGAGAACTAGCATTGTTTCTTCGGGTGTAAGAGGGCATAAACCTTGTGATCTTCTCTCCTCAGAATTAATCTCCTTTTCCTTCCACCATGGATATGCATACCTATGTAAATGACAGGATACAGATATCATACAACTGTGGGAACTCGAATGATCAATCTGCAGCTTTGGTTCATCCTGGAATTTCTTTTCTTTTATAATGCATATAAAATGAAACCTTGGGCTATACCTATTATGTCATTTTTTTAAAATTTTAATTTAAGTAAAAATGTTAGTGAAAATAAAAACATCCATAGAAAGCAACAAAAGGTTCATTTTATATCAACTAAAAAAAATCTCTTGAATTAGAAAATTGTAATGAAGAAGAAGAAAAAAACGTAGGCTAGTGGAATCGTGTATCAGATTTTCAAACCCAAAGGAATCCTGAATCCGTTCTATCAAAAAAACAAATTATTAAACAACATTATACGGGATCAGATCTGAAAAAGGTAAAAAGAAAAAACAATACAATAGCAGCACATAGCATATTAAAATAAAAATTGTCAAATAAAATAGGAATCATAAGCTTTAAGCTTTGGAAAGAGAGCGGATGGGCAAGTAATCATAGTTATTGTCCTATTGAGAAGAGTCTGACAGCAAATGGTGTGCATTGTACAAGCAAATGGGAGAAGGAATAAACTGATTGAAAGCTGAAGACAACCCAATAAGCAGCCCTCCCATCCAATGTAACGAAAAAAAAGACATGCAAGATCTTAACATAAAATACCTCATCCGCTTAAGCTCCTCAGCTTCTTCTTCAGTGCAACCATGTGTACAACCTGAGAAAGCCAACATGTCCATCTCGTATCTTAGATGAAGTGCAACAAAAGGTCCCCTTCCTTGAAGAATACGAATCAATTTGTACCCCAAAGCCTCAATCTTAGGAGTAAATTTCAGCGCCTTGAAATTAACACGGCACCTGAGTTTCTGAATATCAAGTGGAAGGTCATTGTTTGCTAAACGTGAGTCTGTTTTGTTAAAGTGGAGGACTCTATACTTCCCGAAAAGCGGCAAAACCTGCATATTAGAATCAAGTACACCAGATAAGATCCAGAACAGCATGATTTTTATGAGATTACCAGCTAAACTGTACCAAAAATTCACGCACCCTTTTGTATGATGTCAGTGATTTTCTTGTAGAAAACCAAATTTTATACATCCTAACTACTGAGTGCTCTCAGAAGGCGCCTAATGCAGTCCTTTTGGGCCGAGGTGTTTTCTTAGCAAAATAGGCTGAAAAATGAGCTGAGGTGCTTACAAGCTGACCAAGTCAAGGATATGCCAACTTTTCAGTGCATATATATTAAAAGGTTAAGTTTTTTCTATCTCCATAACTCAGTAGTTTTTAATTCAGCTCCTTGTTGACTAGTATCACACAGGAAATAATACCGAAGAGTAGGCAACTGTAATCATAGACACTAGAAACTTCAATTTCAGTTGCCATAGAAGTTGTATGAGAACTCGGAAGCTTCTAAATGGAGAAGGATAGTTGACTATAGAAGAGGGTATCTCTCGATCTATAACTAGGCGCATATTTAGTTAACTAACCTCCAAATCCTAGCACAAACTCATATAAAAATTCTTTTCCTTTAGCAGGCAACAACAACAGCTTATAGTATTCAGTTGCACCTATCTTTAGGTTTTTTAATCTCTAGCTAACAAAACAAGCACAAACCTGTTGGATGTAGTATTTTTCATTAGCCCAACTAACAGGTTGCATAACCAATGGCTGGAATCCATATTTCCTGTGAAACTTCTTTGGTAGCCTTTTTATGATTAGAACTTCATCTCTTAGTGAATCAATGAAGTGTCTCACATCAAAGATGTCCTCAAAGTCACTGCATGAGAAGAACTGTAAGTTACCATTTGCAAGCAGACTTAAAAAAGGAGACCAACTCACATCTGCTAACAAAAGAATACCTGGTGTCAGCCCAAAATGACGTCTTATCAAGCTCAGGAACAACCAAAGTCAGGTTTAAGAACCGAGCTACTGTTACCATGTCACAGATCTGAAAGCAATATCAAGGAAATCACCCAAGCATATAGATAAAACTAAAATCGATTAAGGAAGAGAAAAGTGGCAACAAACCGCAGCTCGCATCTGATTCAAGCCTCCATTGCAAGTAACTCTCAAAAAGCCATTGCTTCTATATTTTCCTGCAAGTCAAAGAGTTACAACCTTTATGAAAGGTTTCGAGCTTTTCTAAATGACTCAGGGAATAAATAAGCAGAACCACACTTGAGATATGGTCATGCATTATAACTAAACGGTAAGAAATTATTTGGCTGATAGTAAATCTTATTCTCAAGGAAAAGGTAAACAGAAAAAATGTAAAAGAGCTACATGTCATCAGCAAAAATGTGGTCATTCATTCAAAACATAACAGCCAAGATCTCCTATTAGCGTTTAGCAAGCATGGTTTTGCCTTAGATTTAGAGTTGTGAAGGAATGAGGGATGTTCGAATTATTTTTACAATGAAATTACATCTATGCATACAAATTCAAGTCCAAGGTGAAAAAGAAATGAAGATAGGTGGAAAGAAATAAAATCAGCAAATGAAGATAAGTGGAAATGTAGATGAAACCATTTCTATAGAGCAGCTTTCCGTAAAAAAATACAAGATTTAGTTCCTGGAATCTAAACGAGGACCAAGGACATAAGGATGCACCATGGCGTTGTTTTCATGATTAGCCACTCTCCAAAATGCTCATTCTACAGTACAGAACATCCAAGTCTTCTTACTTGACTTCAGCTATGGAGAAAAATATTGATAAATTTTTGTCTAGGGCAACAACTTCCATAAGCATGTGCCCTCCTAAACATAAATGTATAGGAGTCATCACATTATAATGTACTGAAAATGTCCTTTACTAGAAACAACAACATAAGGTGCCAGTGCAGAGGAATCACTGTCAATTTATTTTTGTAGCAGAAAAAAAAAACTAAAATATTGGAGAGAATAAATTCATAAAGCAAAATGGATATAGTAGAACTTGAGATAGTACCATAACCGTAAGTTAACTCATAGCACTCATAAGTTAGCTCAATACCCCCATACACATCAGCTTTTACAAAACCTTAAGTCCACAAAGTAGGCTCTATGAATCATCCAACACTTCAAAACAGTCGAAGTCCTAATTCACTCCCCTGATCCATGTTTTTCTAGGACATACTCTACCTTAAGTTCACAAAGTAGGCTCTATGAATCATCCAACACTTCACAACAGTCGAAGTCCTAATTTACTCCTCTGATCCATGTTTTTCTAGGACATACTCTACCCTTTCTTTTAGCTCTGACCTCAATCAAATCATTTTTGCTCATTGATGCATTATCTAGTGTATGTTTTAGCTGCTCCAACAATCTTTAACATGTTTCTATCATCCTAACTTCTATAGATTTTTCCTATAAGATTCGATATTTTTCCATGTTTTATATTGAATAAGATATAGAATGATAACAATTTCATGAAGGAGGGAATAAAAAACAAAAAATACTCGATATATCTCAAAGATATAAATGTGAAACAGCCTTGTGGCCTAAAATTATTAAATCTTTAATACTATTTCAAACTGAAAACTTAAGAAAGGATAAAACAACAAAGATCTCCATGCTTCCTGGGTACCTGCTAATATGAAAAGAGAATACAGATTTACAAGTATTTTAAGGTCATCAACTTTTCATCTTCTGTGATTTGACAACTCTTAAGGATTTTTTTTTTTCCGTTAAAATTGAGACAATATGATGTTGGCAGAATGAAAGGCACAAAGTTTAGTGTCAAGTACATAGTTAGCTAATATTTTCGAAAAGAATATCCCAAACATTCTAGTTCATTGTTTTCCTTAATTATATGGTACGAGAAACTGGTTGAGTTCTTAGTTATTGAAAATAAACAAAATCAAACTAATCATGAATCCCTTTAGGACTCAGACCAATATAGATAGCTGTGTTTCCCCTTCTAAAATTTAGATCAATTTTAGTCTGTACAGCGTCAACTTTGGCAAATTTTCAATTTTCATTTTACCCAGATGGGCATTGATGTATCTCTGCATGACCTCCATTCAAAAGAATCATTGAAGCTCTAGTCACACATGCTTACTAGGAAGGATATAATATCATTCTTTATTATGGTTATTATGTTTTTCCTAAAATAAAAGATTACTATCTTCTAATTTAAACTACGTATATATATTAAAATATACATAATATCCTTCCTAAATCAAATAATTAATATATTCTAATTTAGGTTGTTTATGTAATTACAATTATCACAATTTTCTAGTTTAGACTATCTTCTCCTATAAAGGGATGGCTACAGGTACAGTTTAAAAATATATAGAAATACATAAATTCTTCTTTATTTCACTCTTCATAATTTTACATGGCATCAAAAACAGATTTATCGATTTTGTGAACCATTCTCCCAATTCGGTGGATTTGCAATTCTTCACACACTATTCATCATCCTTTCAATGAGCATTATTGCAAGCTGTTGACTCCAATAACTCCTGCTGAAATTAACCTCCCTCAGATCCTCTCTCTCGGCACCGTGTGTCTGTTTCTTGGTACAATCCAAAAGAAGTGACTTCACCAGACTTTGTATTTCCCCAGTCTGACAATGCATCGATCACTGACCTTAGATCCAGCCTCACTGATTTCAAATCCTTGCTCCACACCAGCCACCAGCATTGGATCTGTGATTCATCAGCTCCATTGCTTTTCCCTTTTGGCACAGTCATTGTCACCACTATAGCACATTTCTTGCAAAGAAGATGAACAAAATGCATCGTCTCTCACGTTTTCTGCAATCAAGCTCATCATTTGCATTTGGAAAAGAAGCAGATCTCAAAGGCAACATCCCACTTGTTCTGACATCCAAACGCCTCGTTTTAGTTTGCTTCTCGTGGGCTCATAATCTCGTCAGTGGCCCATTTCACTTTATCTCTCTAGCAGCTCTCATTATTAATTTTACACCCACCACAACTGACAACTGCTGCCACCGCCTGCCAGACACCAACACTGCTGGCCAACCACCACCAGCCACCACTCATAAACCATCACTGACCTCTAGCAAATTTTCTGATGACCTTTTGGCGACTCCCTGGCATATTTCCAGCAACTTTTCCGACGATTCCCCAGCAACTCTATGATTAATTCTTTCATATTAATTATCATCATTCAGTCAACATTATAATTTTCTAATTATATCTTTCTCAAATAATACTGTTCATCCTATTGAAATTATTTTGAATAGAACCAATTACAATGCTAGATCCTAACAAATGTTTGTTTTTCTCATTGGTCGCCTTTGACATTTTGTTATATGGATAAAATCCAAACCCATAAAAACAGACAAGGAGATATTGAAAGAATTTACGAGAGTATTTAGGAATGGGAATGAACTCACTATAAGATACTTTATTGGTTTATTAACGAATCAATTCCTTCCATTCAAAACTTCCTTCCAAAATTTCAAGAAGCCAAACTCACTTTGAATTTTCTTGTCAATCGCTATAATTGCTCCAATGATGCTACTCTCTAATTTCAACTTAAATATAAACTTTATCAAATGTATTAGGAGCCTAGCCAATCAATTTGTGAATTTCACTCAACAACCTTTGAGATCAATTTTCTCAAACCGATTTGACATTCCCAGATGCTTATACTATTAAACTCTTTACAAAGTATCAAGATTGTCATCAGTTTATTTATTTTATGATAAACATCCGTGATAATTTTAAACATACTAGAACCTCACTGCTCCATCACTATCCTTTACACACACATGACGTTGCTCTCATAAAACTTATTTTGAAAAAGACTTAACAGAAGACTCATTATATTCCTTCCACTAATATAGTCATAGCAACTACATCAACTAGATCAGCCGTTTCAATTGCGGCTTCTATTTCCTCTATTTCGCACTGCTTCAATCGAAAATACAATTACTATAAAGAAAAGAGATACCATATCTCTGATTGTCTTAAAAAGAAGGCCAAAGATACTAATGGATGCTAAAAAGGGCAAGACATTTCAAAAACCCATGGCTAACGCTTCTACAACTTTGACAGATTCTGCCTCTACACCCTTATCTCTTCTTCAGCTAACTAGGAACAATTATCAACTATGTTCTACCTCATACCTCTATTGCATTATCCATATCTTCAGGTATATCTTCTTCTTGGTTCATCGACTCCATCTGTTGCAATCACATGATATTTAACGCATCGTTAATATCTCATAAGACGTATTCCGCGAACATCTCTCTCATCTATATTGTTGATGGTTCTTATATGACTATCGATCGTGGTATCCATGTATCAAGGTGGGATGGCTCGTTGAAGCTAGGCGTAAAATTGGATTCCTTTTTTAGTTTACATCTCTGTATTTTCCACATTCATGTTCTATTCACCCGCTTACTGCTGCTGTCTCCTCTAGTCTGTGACACAGCCAACTTAGTCACCCTTCCTTACATCATATTCAAACTTTAGTATCTAATGGCTACTTAGGTTAAGTTACTTTTAACTCTTTTGACTACGTATCTTGTAATTTAGGCAAACAAACAACCCTAGCTTTTAATAAAAGTGACTCTTTAGCTTCCACACCTTTTGATTTGGTTCACTCTGATATTTGCGATCTTGCCCCTGTTCCAACAAAGGACGGGTCTTATTACTTTGTTATCATTGTTAATGATTATTCTCAC
>JAOVVI020019862.1:0-10016 GCA_028571085.2 Nepenthes alata | reverse complement strand
ATGTTCTATTAAACATATACAAGCAGACTTGAAACCTATTTAACAGTAGCCAAACACACTTTAACTAAACAACCAGTCCCTACTTAAAATGAAAAGCGCTAAAAGGACAACATTATACATGGCCCCTGAAAACTAAGTTGCAGGAATTTTGGTATTTCAGTAGACATCTTCATGTTTATCGCAAGAATTTGTTTCAAAAAATACATGGATAATACACTTGCAAAGATAAAAACAGAGGCTTCAGTAAACAAGCAGAGAAGCAGAAGATATTTTAATCATAGTGTTGCAAAGTAAAATAAAATTTTTGAAGAGAGAGAAATAGTAACAAAATTAAACTAATCTGGCAGTAATTTGGAGGATGTTTTTTCATGTAGTCACATTTCATGGAGAGAATTGAAATAGATCGAGCTTCTAGGTAAGATAAGTGACAAGAAAGACATCAATGCAAAACCCTGTCAATGAGGAAAAGATTTATGAAGATTTTGTCAAGCACACAGCATAATTTAACCAATCAACAAAAAGTAATCAATTTATTCAAGAAATAGCATATTGCTGGCTTGAGCTCTATGAGATGTAAGAAAACAGGCAGAAAAATACATAACCAGCCATGACAATGAGATGGGGTGGAGTTACAGGGAAAGATAAAAGTGATGAGGTAACAATGCAAGCTTTCTCAAGTCACATGTGCATGAAGGAAATTATGTGCCAGTGTAAACTATATGAGAGGGAGAATCATACTACAAAATCTGAATAGCAGCACAACGAAAATACAGAACATTAGACTTCCCATTCATATGCAGAGATCAACTACCCAATCAACCACACATTGTCTCATATCAGGACAGGCGACAAACATGATAGTCCCACAAAACTGTTAGAATAGTTAGCATAGACAATCCAGCCATTGTAGCAGACTTTTCTTTATTCGGTAAGAATGTAAACATGTATTCCAAAAGGACACCAAACTGCTATAATTTGAATAATAAAAATATATTCTAACTCACCAAAGCCTTAAAATGAAACCCAAAAATGTCAACACCAGAACATTTATAGTTGTTTAGCCCGCTCAAAATTACGACAAAGAAAAAAGCAATGCTCTCATTTTTATCAAAAGCTTGTGATTTAGTTTTTGATGCAGCAAGGGAAAATAATTTTTAAATGTTGAGAGAACAAAAATGTAGTTGATTCAGTAGCATTGGCAGTAATAAGGACTCAGTGTCATTATATTAATAAAAAAGACAAGATCCATCAATCCTTTCCATAGTTGACATCTATAGAGACCATAACTAATATAATCCCAAATCTGAAAAGTCAGGATTCTTGGTAATCTTCTGAGCCTAAATCTTAGCTATCTCAGATACAGAGAAAGGAGCGAACTACTCAAGGAGATATGAATGAAATCTCCAAGCAATATACTGAAGCCACATGGTGAACTGGAAAAATACTCCATGAAGATTTCAACAGAGGTGACTTCCCAAGGGCACCAGCATATCAATGGGGCTAATTCATATCCAAAGAGAAAACTTTGTACACATTCCATTACTATTGACGGGTGATTTCTTGAAGGCACAAAGATCCCTGCAATTTAGTCTTACAGTTTTTCAAAATTTGCATGGCATATGACCTTTTTTTTCTCCCTAAGAGCTCATTTTGTATGGGATTTAGTTTAATGTTTCTTCTTTGCAAGCAAGGATATTGTCAAGAATGTACTGAATATAAAAGTAGATCCTACTACTCAACCAAGATCCTTGAGCATTGTACAATGAAATGTTGTAGGAGTAACTCATACCCTTTGAATTGGAATTATTGTATCATCCCCGTTAAATTGGAATTGCCACAACATGAGCCATTTTCTAAGCAAGAATATTGCGTTACAATAATGACTAGGAAAATTAAAAGGCATTATTAGGACATAATTTTCAACAATATGAAGCAGATGGTATTGCCTACTAACAGTTTGCACAGACCTAACTTTCTGAATAACAAGATAAATCAAATAACTCCCCTAAAGGGTGTTGTAAAAATAGAATAAAATGAGTAAATGCACATTGATAAAAGCTACTTTTAACGCTCATAAATTCTTCCAGCACATTATCATTTTTAGCTACAAGAATTCATTTCAACAGCTTGATTTCATTATAAATCAAAAGGGTGTGAAAAATACTAAGTAGTGAGAATAATAAGCTTGTTGATCTGCATAAAAGCAACTACGGAGGAGCATTGCATGCCAATCATAGATGTCAACATTGACCAATATGTATCGGTATTGGAGCAACAATATCGCGATATATTTTTATATTAGTATTATATTAACATATATTAGCCAATATTTAAAATATTGCCTAATATACCAAATATTTGGCTAACATATCGGTCAATATGACCCTATTAGCTTATAAATTTTTTTAAAAAAATTCTTCAATTATATCTGATATTAATATGTATTATCTAATATAATTAACAACAATACATATTATTTAATACAAATACCGATATTTTCATCCATGGTACTAATCAAACAATACAAGAAAATTTGAAAAGATATCCTAGCTCAATATTAATCACACTGCCTCTAACTTTGACATAGTGGAAAACTATAATTTTTTTAACCTCTTTTTCTTACGTGTATTTTTTAGTAGGCTGATTCACACTTTGCATCCTTTTAATGGACTGTTACTTATATTAATGATAGTACACAACAATAAATAAGATCAGAATCCTTACAGAAAGAATGAAAAAGAACAAAAAGCAAAAGCCAAGCATGCTCTCCCACCCTCCCCCTCTCCCTCCCTCTCTATTCCCTCTACACACACACACAAGCCTAGACGCATGCACAAGTTTGGAAGAGAGAGAGAGAAAGTATGTGTCAATAGTGATAGAGACCATATCCAAGAACAAAGACTTTAATAATCATACAGGAAAACTTGCTAAGTATTTGTAAGAACACAAACTACAATTCTTAACATCTTTTTGCAACAATTTCTATTCAATTCCACATACACAAGCAAAGCGTTATACTTTGACATAATCACTCTGATGGAAGGACATTGTTTAAAGAAATTTCTAATTCCAATATTACACAATTATATATGTAAAGTATCATACCGTCCCAATAATATTGCATTGATACAAGAGGCACAAGACCACAATCATGGATTATAAAGACAGAAAGCGCATTCACCGGAACCATGAAGATGATCCGGACAATATATCTTTGGTATGTAGCCTCCATGTAATTTATAAGATGTCGGTATATGTGAAATATTGCAAGAGCAATCGCTCTGATAGAGCACAGCAATGCGATAATGACATAGTAAATTGGTACCATTGCTCCTCTGACAACAATTGATCAACATAACTCGATTCACAAAGAAAAACAAACAGCTCAAAATTCATGAACTACTGAATAGAAAAAAAGATAAGCGGAATAAAGGTATTTACTCATACCAATATAAACACAACAATATTCAAAGCTAAACATTTGCAGCTTCACTATGTTAATAATTGGATTTTGAAGCTACACCTCCAAACAACTAACTCAAATTAACTCATCTTTGAACCATAACCCTACCACAGGAAAATTGATAATCATTACGCGGCGGAAAAATTAGAAATTAGTTTATTGATTTCAAAATTTTCTTACTTACAAATAAAAAAACTAGAAGGCAAATTAAAAACTGCCATACCAAATACACAAATCAGCTCAAGCACACAAAAAAATATATATAAATAAAATAAAAAATGGGCCAACTATACGGCAGAAAATAAGGAAGAGTAAGACAATAATTAACTTAAACAGATATAATTTCAAAAGAAATAATGATAGCCAAGTAGAACAGGCGAATTCTTAACCTACATTGAAACTTAGAGATTATTTTTAAAAAAATCTACTTCGAATGTGAGAAAAAAAAATCGAAAAGAAAAGACGCTAACCATAAGGAGATCAACAATCAGAGATAGAGGTACAGGGAAGGACGCGAAAGACTCAAATCTCCACAGCTAATAGAAGAAGCAAAGCTAACAATGGCGGCATATAAACACTCTCACTGTATGCAAAGAAAGAGGGAGAAAGAAAGACAGAGAGATTGTGAAGGGGAGATGAGTACATATCGATGATCAACGGAGAAGAATTGTTACATCTACCTTAAAGTTATCAGTTACGAAATTTTCATTCTAGTTTTTTTAAGTGATATTATTTAATTTGGCAAAGGTTAATGTTGTGATGTATGTTGAAGGGCAAACCATATGCCTTTTTTGGCCAATGACTCTTATTTTAACTTCAAGACCTTTTCTAGTGACTAATTCCAAAACTCGTTCTAATTACAATATTAAGATTAGACGCAATTAGATATATACTACTTATTGCTTTTACCTATTTGTGTTGGTGGAGGAGAGATGATGCCTTAAGGAAGAAAATCCAAAAGATAGGCCAATTAGGCAAGCACTTGAATATTATTCTCTGCTTCTATAAATAATACAATTATGCTTTTACTAAGAAGTCATTTGTTCGGTGTTGAAGAGTAAATACCAATATTCATTTCCCATATTGATAACATTATCTATCTTAAGTATTAAAATGCCCAACCACTAATATAAAAGATAAATTATTATTGTAACCCAACTATAGATTTTCCAAATATATATGAAAGCCTTAATCAATCACTTCATTTAACAACCCTCTTTTCCTACTAATTTAAATATCTATTCTATTTTATATAGAATATTCATTCTATGAATATCTTATTAAGAATATATTATTTTTATATATTAATAATTTATTCTTTTGTAGTATTTATTAGCGTATTATTTATTAGTGTAGTATAGACTTGTTTTATGAATACGCTTCTACATGCATATGTCATTAAATCTTCTAGTCTCCCATTCTCATTCGAATTTCTTGTCCCTCAAATCAATGATTGCTCTTCGATAATAGTGATTTACATATAGAGAGTCCAAACTCACACGAAGATTGTCTAAGTTTGACTAATTTTTCAATTAATGTTCAATCTAAAACTCAAAAATTATTTGGTTTTGGATGGTTTGGGACTAAATCATACAACAAGGCCACAATTAGAAGAACATAGGCATGATGGTGGATAATGAAAATAACAACAACAAGCAGTGGCACAATAAAGCTAGGATAGGATGAGACATGAGGTTGATAGCAAAATCAACGAATAGATAACTAGACAGCAAATAAGATATAAAATCAATGTACAAAATGTAACTTGTGATGAAATTTCCAAAAATGTCATAAGAACAACCAAGACAAAGCTTCAAGCTAGCTAAAACCAATACTACAAAAATTAACAACTTAGTAAGCCTCTAGATACTAATTTCTTACTGAACAAGGAAAACATAACATCACAACAGATAACATTAGACAATTACTTTTCTAATACAAATAATTTCATAATATAATACATATTTTCCTAATAAAAGAACCCACATGTTAGTTTAGTAATTAGAAAGACCTTGAATTTCCAAGGTCTTAGCAACTCCCTATGCTTGCATCCTAATCAAATCTAAAGCCTGTACACTAAAATTGAATTCAAGAAGTGCAATTTCATTGGCATAGAATCCTTAAGTCATGAACCTCATATTCCAACCTCAATTTAATCTGGTAAACTCATCAATGAGGTCTATTTTGCATGAATATTAAATAGGATAAAAAATAAAGAATAGATTTTAAACATCACAAGGAAAAAAAATAAAAAGTTAAATTAAATCAAGAATAAATAGCTCACTGTCATCCATCTATGACTTAGTGAAACATGACGTACAATTTTGTTTCTGACAAGGCAACAATCTCGATGGTACGTCATAATACTTAATTCATCCACAAATCTAGGATTTCACATGCAAAATATCATATGTTAATATAAAATACTACGTTGAAATAAAAAATAAAAAATCCTAATCAATTTCCAAAAGCCATTTAAGCATTTGACGTAAGGCATTTTGGTTTTTACTCTTTTTTTCTTCGCTTCGATTTCTACATTTCTCTTTCTTCTTATCACAAGTCTCACAAGGCTAATGTCAAATTCAACTTGAGATTGAAAATGTTTATACAAATAAAGATTTTTAACTAAAATTAAACACAACAAACAAATCTAGGCATTTCCTGAGATAAAAGAAAAATGAGTATTTGTCACCTGCTACTCCAGTAAAGCATATTCTAACAAAATAAATATATGTAAATATATTATATTGAATTATATTCTTCCTATTTGAACCTTAACAGATGAAAAAGAGCAAAAAATTAAATAAATAAAAGATTTGAAATAAGGATGAATATCATTGAGGAATACGAGGTTGCTTAAACTCCTCTCATTGTCATTAATTTTTTTATAAACTGACAAATATTCACACAAAACAAAGTAAAAAAATAAAGTACACTATTTCTCTATAGCAATTAGACAAGTAAATGATAATAATTCTAATAGATGTCGGCAATAATTTTCAAAAAGTCATCTGAAATTTAAACAACCGTAGGTACTCAGCTAAACAGACTACAAACTTGACAAGTACTTCCTCCAACTTGTACTATTCCTCAGCAAAACATTAATGTGCCAGTCCAACATCATGATTAAGTCTAGATGTCGAATTGAAACACAAACTACCGCAGAAATTGCAAGCTTAAGCACATATTGGGATTGTTGTTGTTAATAATACTTGAATTTCTAGCAAAAGTTTGTGGTATTAAAATTTTCCATGTAATACTTTATGTTGGTTAAAATATAATTTTTAGATAGTTTATGGCACTATAATTCCATTAAAATAAGAACTCAAGGTAAATCATCAACTTTCAAGCAAAAGCACTTACAGATAGCCAATGTTATAACAAAATCTCTTCATTACTTGGGGGAAATAATCATCACAAATAAATTTTTTTTAAGAATAACTAATAAGACCAATGCTAAAGAAGAAGATCAATACACACACCTAAGAAGTTTATGTTAGCGGTCTAGGTGACTGAATCTCCTATTTCTTTTAGATTCCAATGGGAAGAGTCCATCAATTGCATACACCGAAGGCCAAAGACATTCAATACAGTACTATATTCCAATCACTTTCGTCTTCTCCTTGCTTTCTTTTTAGATAGTATTCCATTAAAAAATGAGATTGTTGAATCCCATATTTCTCTTTAAATTCCAATGAAAAGAGTCCAGCAGTAACACACTCCAGAATTTGGAGGCTCGTGGCCACTAGCATTGATTTATTATAGCAAAGAATATGATGGCGGAATAAAAGTTGAGGTGAAAAAAACAGCAAGAGATTCAATACTATGTTCACCACATGTACAAATTATAATGGGGCACTAATGGCCATTAGTGGCCACTAATGGGGCATAAGGGGCAGGGACATAAGTCATTAATTATAAACTGCATGCACCATATGTAAAAATTTTTAGATAACGTAGAAACGTGAATAATGGAAGCATACTCAATTTTCTTCCATCCAATGACAGATTCTAAGTGGGAAAAAATGATTTAGACTTGACGATTACCTAAAATTTGGATTTCACCTCTAGAGATTTTGGAGCTAGATTTTAAAACTTTCAACCCAAATCTTGCAACAAGAAATGAAAGTTTAGAAAATCTATACAGGCTTCCAGGATAATCCTCCAATGCTCGAGAAAAAAATGAGTTAGGTAGACAGAAAGAGTAGATGATCTCCGACACCTAAGTTAGCAACAGCTCTAAACAAAATGAACGTGAGAGAGAGAGAGAGCAGAAGATTGGAGGGCTAGGTTTCAAGTGTATTTTTTTGGAAAGGCATTTTAAATGGAAAACTCCAAACCCCACTGTATAGGCTAGGTGCTACAAGACTTGTGTCAAATCTAAGAGACTGTAAAAATCAACAAGTTATCAGATGCTCCAAGATTTAAATCTATCAAATGATGCCAAATTCTCCCAAGATGGGAATATGCCTTTATTAAGTTAAAGGGGTTTTGTATTTATAAAGGCATTAAATCTACTTTAAGATTGGCTGAGTAACATTCTGTAAATGATGATTCTCCTTTGGAGGAGTTTTAGACAATTGTGCAGTAGAAGAGTTCTAGCCTAGATGCTTAGCGGTGCAAGCTATTATCCATACAAAAGATACCTTAAAACGCTTTTTAAAGATTTAAAAGGCCTCTGAAAAGCCAACAGAAGGTCTCTCGGTGAGACTAGAAATAAGAGAGCAGAAGGATGCAAAATCGTGTGAAATTTCCATTATTTCCATAAAAATATTATATAGCTCGAGCCTATACTTATATGAAAACATCAAACAAATTCGCTTTCAACAATTGTTATAGTTTCACACACATTTAGGACTGAAAAGTCCAAATATTTGATTATTAGCTGTTACTAGATAATAATTTAGTAGCACCCCTTGCAAAGGTACATTATCATATATAAACAAATGATATTTTTAGAGATAACCTTCCCTACCTTTACAAAACTTATTACCTTTTTCAACAATCAATTGATAACTATTACAAATTTTATAGATGGATGAATAGAGGACTTACTCCACCTAACAAACTACCATACTTACCTGGGCCATGGCACGTGCCTGAGTGTGGGATAGGAAGGTGGATTAGATATGCCACTTTGCCTAATATGAAAGGGATATGCTTCTTCAGCTCTCTATTCCTCCGATACGGAAATTGTGGAGGGTTTTTGTTTGGCTGGTTAGCTATTTTTGAAGTGTGCAATAGCAAGGTTTGTTATTTATTTTATATTTTTAAGGCATCAACCACACACATTCCTCAACTTAAATTACCAAGTACATCTATTTTGCCTAAGAAACCATATACTCTCTCACCCCTTCCTCTACAAAGAGGCAAACAGTCCACAACAGCAAAATGATTCAACACCAATGCCAGGAGACAACCAAGGCAGATGCAATGAGATTGTTGGCAAAGACACCGATTAATTATCAAAGATGAGTAGAGCATCTTTTGATTACTTGTCATTTTATTTATGATGGTGTTTAATTTGGTTACTTTGCTTTTAAAATTAGAGTCTTATTATGTTAATGTGTCATGGCAACTTTGATGAAATATGAATTCTTGTATAGTTCATCTTAATAGCTCCATATGTAATATACAAGGGTTTTGTGCCAACATGGTATTCTTGAGCATATTTTTCAAAGAAAAATTACAGTTTGGTAGTTTTCCTATTAGATGTGAGTCTTACAATTTAAGTTTTGGATTACAATTAATATGACTTTCTACAAGGACATGAGATTAGTGAGGAGAGCTGAAATATAGAAGGAACAATCCCAGCGGGCCAACAATTAAAAAAGTCAAAAGTAAATTACGCAAAAAAAAAATAGAAGTGAGAGTTTGAGGTTTGAATTGGGTAGATTCTTTCATTTAATAGTTTTTTGGCCTACATAGGGGCAACAAGCAGTTAAGTTTTTAAGCTAGAATTATAATTTTATTTATTCACTAATAATACAATAAAAGCACACAAAACAATGCAACAAGGATAGTTATTTCACTCAACTACCTCCACATGCTTTATTGTTTTGACCCGGCACCAAAACTTACAACCATATCAAATGGCTGGAATGTTCTTCCAATTTTGCACAATTACACCATTCACCATTGTAAGCATTAGTGCACAATGCACACATGAATACAATGCCTATGTAAAATATATAAATATATGTATAAGTTTATGTAAAATTTGTTGCAAGTCTCTATATTTTTTTTACAAATATTATATTATTTCTAAGCTGCCATCGTGTACATGTCCACTAACTTTTATTCGGCCCATTGCACTTCAGAGAATGTTTATGAATACATGCACCATAAAATATTGTAAGGCTGCAATCCAGTATACATCAAGTTGTCAGTTTTAGACTTTTTATCTAAGGTTCATCAATGAACAGCAACTTTCATATGCCCTTTGCTCTTCCGAAATTTTTTGTCATTACTACCAGGACTAAGTTTCTCCCAATTACAGATAACCCAAAACACAATCGCGACATGGGTTTGGAATTCCCAACACAACATCAGA
>JAOVVI020019860.1:0-10017 GCA_028571085.2 Nepenthes alata | reverse complement strand
GACTTTCAATTCTCTAGACTTTTACGTGTTCGGTTGGATTCAATAGATTTTAGCTCATCTTTTGTTTTGAATTTTGACGGACCCGCCCAGATACCCTTTAGATATTGTTAAAAATATAGCGTTATATTCTTCAATTTATGATAATAAATTGATATAAAAATAGATATACATTAAACCATCCAAGTATGCTTTATACGTGATTAAAAAACTTTTCCTAAATATTTTAATAGAAATATCATCCCACGGCAGAGAAATAGGAGCCAATAGCTTGCCACGGCATTTGACACATTAAATATTGTAGAATGAGGATTATTTTAGGCCACTTTGCCTTATCCTATCTATATTTCTTTTGCAGATGTATGTTTAAATAATAATATTGATCATTATTGGATGTTCCCGTTTTTATTTATAATATTTGATATATAATATATAGATGTATAATATAATAATTTAAATTATAAGCCATTGTCAAAGTTTGAATTTTTTATTTTATAACAAGGAAAATATCTCTATTCACCTCCTTGCAAAATAATTCTCCACATTTTTTTCCCATGATTTTCAATGAAAAATAAATAGTAATTGAAAAGGCCAATTAATTAGATGTTCTCATTGGGAATGGAGGATCCTCCTTCTCCTCATTCCCTCCCTGCTTCTCTTTATTTCTTTTTTTTTAGTTATTGAATTAAAATATATAAATAATTTTTAAAATATTTTTATTATAATATTAATATTTGGTAAATATTAAGTTAAATATTAAAAAAAATTTTAATAAAAATTTATATTTAGATATTTTTATTTAATATTTTAAATTATCACCATTGGATTAAAATAATCCAATGATAAATATTAGAGAAACATGATCCCCTAATCCGTTTTCGGTGATTTTTCTCCAAAAATAACACTTGTAGAATTTTTTTTTTCTTTCCATTTAATGCTAGCAAACTCAATCCCATTGAGCCACTCCTTGAATGGCCAACAACATCCACTTCTACAACCAATGATTTTCAAAAGAGTCTGAAAATATAGATATTATTTTTGCTAAGAAAATGCTCCACATTTGGTGGGCCAAAATTATTTTCTTGGATATATCTAAATATATTAATTTTGTGTAATTAATAACTTTTATATAAAAATTTTTTATATAAATATATAATTAGATAATATTTTAATCTAAATATAATAATTTTTAAAAATATTTTATGTTTTAAACTATTTTTTATATAAGTATAAATTTTTAGTTAAAAATACTTTAAAATAAAGCTAGATATGGATCAACCCAATTTAGATTACGAACAAATACAGGTATATCTTTTAACTTGAGTAATCGAGCTATATCCCCCCTAACGTGACTTAACCATCACAAAATTTCTCCTATTGACGGCTAGAAGCCAGCCTGGGTCACTCATCCCCACGGGTTGGCGACTCGATGCCGCACCAGCCCTTCCTCCACTTTTGACTACCATATTGAATATTTACAATTAAAGTCTTTATTCCAATAAAATTTTATTTTTTTAAAGTTATTTTTCACATTAACTCAAATAAATTTCTAAGAGTGTAATATTATAGGACCATTGACATGACAACACCGAGCTATCTTTTATTGTGTATGCCCATTACTATAAATAAATAAGGTGACTGTCTCATATTAATTTACAGGACCATGTTCAATCAACCACTCTGAATATCTAACAATCATATCAAAGGATATCTAAGTAATATTAATGCAACGGGGCAAGGACAACAGATCCACATTCTGTCCTCGGAACAAAGACAAAATTTACGTGACACTCAGCGCAGAGAAAGTACCTATGGACCAGATAAATGCACCACAAATCATCAGTTAAAGCCATGGCATCCATGCTCCGTCCTGTTTCAACATCTTCCAATAATAAATTTTTTTTTGGACAGTTTGAATATCAAAATTTTGATTAAAAGTGATGCGTACTTCGATCCGATTTTGAACAGATTTGAATTCGTCAGGATTGTTTGACCCGGCTCCGAACATTGAGTTCGAATCCTGCACACCACTAAAATGAATAAGAGGTCAGTGTGTCAGTGGGAGGTTGTCTCACCGAAAATATTCCGACACTCAAGTCAGTAAAGCCTTCTAAGTAGAGAGGGTAAACTAGAAAGCAAGAGAGGGAGAGAGTGAGTGTTGGGGGCAAACGGGCGTTTGTACAGAATGTACCTGAGCGCAATGACCAAGAAGACAAATCACTCGGACAGAGGGACAGCGCTCGGACGGACAGCCAAAGGAAAACCAAGAGAATACACACAAGATTTAATGTGGAAACCCTTCTGGAACTGAAGGGAAAAACTACGGGAGCAGAGTCAGCAGCAAATCCACTATGTGTAATAGATTACAAACATCCAAGATGGAGTATCCGCTACACACTCAAGAAGTCAAAGAGAAAAACTCTCAAGAGCAAACCAAAAAAAATACTCCTTTTTCTTTTCACTCTATTTTTCTCCTTCTCCCTCCTCTCACCGGTGGTATACTCCTCTTCTCCTTCACAATAGTCCTTTTACTATCCCAAGATTGCTCTCTTAATCTTGCTTGTACTCTCACACACCCTCACTGGCTCCAGCACATCTCTCATATTTATAGCCACAAGGGGCATAGGACCGGCCGGCCACCCTATTGCCAGTAGGGTGGCAGGGCCATGCCCCTTAGGCCTGTCATGGCAAGCGCAAGCCCGGCATGCCTGACACCTTGGAAGTTGTAGCCGCCAGCTCACCTGCAGTATGCGGCTACAGCAGGCCTACTGAGGAAGTCAACGCCTAGGCTTCAAGTCCTCGTCCATGTCCCAGCAACCTCTCGGACATGATACCTCTGAGGAGTGCTCGTCCACTATATCATCCACTTCTCGGACTATAGTTTTCGGACGAATTCTTCAGCCACCTTTCCTCCACAGTAGTCCTCGTCCAATTCATTCAGCTACCCCGAGGACGGACATTCCCGTATTTCTACAAACGTCCGCGTCTATTTGTCTCTACGCGTCCGTGGACACAAACACTACAAGAGAGTGACCACAATAAACTTCTCCTCACGACCTTGTGGAGAACCTTCGCCGTTGTAGAGCAACCGTCATCTCTTGCCTCCCGGTACTTCCCCTGAATTTGGATTCCGGCATCAACCTCTACTTCAAAGGGTCCGCGTCCTTTCCCCCTGCAGACAAAGGTACAACGAGGGAGTAGCCCCAATAAACTTCCACTCACGTCCAAGTGGGGAAGGATACACTCGCCTCTATCCGGTGATCGTCATCGCCTGCTTCCTGGCACCTTCCCCTCAACTGGGAATCCAGCGTTGTCCTCCGCAAGCCTGAATGACACATTTCTCCGCCCTACTGAACTTGGAGTAGACCCACTCCCCTTCAGCTCCTTATTCGCGGACTTGTCATTCTCCCTTGCCTTTGCCACCGCAGCTCCGCCGTTGATCCAGCTGGCTCTGCCGTTGGCCCTGCTGGTTTCGCCATTGGTCCTGCTCAGCTCCACCCTTGGTCCTCCGCCATTGGCCATGTTGGCTCCACCCTTGGCCATGCACAGCTCCGCCGTTGGCTTTACACAGCTCCGTCGTTGGCCCTGCTGGTTCTACTGTCCTCTTGGACATCCTCTGCTACCACCAGGCCATCCTCTCTAGCCACCTTGACCAATATCCCCGTTGGTCATCCTGGGATTTCCTTTGGCAATGAATGTCTTCATCAGATACCGCCCTGATGTCCTGCTTTCCCTTGCCAACACTGAGGCGCCTTTGGTGAGCTTCCATTGGCCGTCGCCAAAGGTCGTCCGGAAGTCTTCCTCATCCAGCTTCCCGGTTGAAATAACATTCAACCTCAGGTCCGGGGCATGTCTCACGCCCTCCAGCACAAGCGTATTCCCGTTGCTTGCCCTCAAGCAAACATCTCCAATGCCAACAACCCTAGACGAGCCACTGTTACCCATCTTCAACACCCCTCGGCCAACGGGCATGTAATCCCTGAAGTGAGACTTCCTCGGTGTCGCATGGTGTGAGGCCCTACTGTCCATCACCCAACTCTTCTCCTGGCATGGGCTGCTCGGTGCTTCCCATGTGTGGACCACCAGGTGGTCTCCGTAGAAAGTAATGGTCTCCGGATCATCAACCTGATCTTTTTTCTCCTGACAATCGCTTCTGCCCTCCTCGTCCTGCCTCCTCCGCGGGCAGTCCTTCTTTATGTGGCATTTCTTACCACACAAGAAGTAACTTCTTACTTCAAGCTTGCTCCGGCTGTTGCTCCTCTCCATCCTGCCACCCTGTCCTCGGACAAATCTTCCTCGTCCCTGACTGCTGGTCGCCAATAGGACACTTTTTCGAGAGCTTGAGGCCTCACCGCTTTCCCTCCACCTTGACTCGTTCATAAGCAGGGAAGCTATGACCTCATCCAGCTTCAATGTGCCCTTCCCGAACAGCAACGTCATGACAATATGATCGTACGAGGATGACAAGGATGCCAGCAACACCAACGCTTTATCCTCGTCTTCAATCTTCTCATCAAGGGCCGACTTCTGCGTTACCAGTTGGTTGAACTCGTCCAAGTGCTTCTCAAAGCACTCTCGTTCCGACAACCGCAGGCCATAGAACTGCTTCTTTATATGCAGCCTGGTTGTCAAGGACTTGGACTTGTACCGACTCTCAAGCTTGTCCCAGACCTCGGTGGGGTCTGATAGTCCGAGGACCTCCTGGAGTGTGTTGTCCGCCAAACACAACTTAATGGTGCAGTTGGCAAGATCCCTCTTGTCCTGCCACTCGTCCTCGGACAGTTTCTCCGGCTTCTCCTCCTTTTTCCTAAGAGCTTTTACCGTTCCTTTCCGGGTTAAAATATTTCTCACCCTTTCCTGCCAGAGGATGAAATTATTTTTTCCATTGAACTGCTCTATACTGAACGTCTCATTCTTCACTGACGACGCCATCCAACCGACGGTTCACGAATCAGTCTCTGATACCACTTGTTGGGGGCAAACGGTCATTCGGACAGAATGCACCTGAGCGCAATGATTGAGAGGACAAGACACTCGGACAGAGGGACAGTGCTCGGACGGACAACCAATAAGAAAAGACAGAAACTGAGAGAATACACACCGAATTTAACGTGAAAATCCTTCTGGAACCGAAGGAAAAAACTACGGGAGCAGAGTCAATAGCAAATCCACTATGTGAAATAGGTTATAAACCTCCAAGATGGAGTATCTGCTACACACCCGAGAAGTTAAAGAGAAAAAACTGTCCAAAGTAAACCAAGAAAAATACTCTTTTTTTTTTACTATAATTTTCTCTTTCTCCCTTCTCTCACCGGTAGTGCACTCATCTTCTCCTTCAAATAGCCCTTTTGCTCTCCCAAGATTGCTCTCACAATCTTGCTTGCACTCTCACACGCCTTCTTCCTCACTTTCTCTTCTCACACAGCATCCCTATATATAATACGAGGGGGTGCCACGTGGCCGACCACCCAGCCACCCTACTGCCAGTAAGGTGGCAAGACTATGGCCCTCCTAGGCCTGCCATGGCAGGCGCACACCCAACGTGCCAGGATGGCAGGCCTGTCACCTTAAAAGTTAAAGCCGCCGGAATTCCCAATCAGAGTGGGTCAACTGTCCACCTGTAACACGCCGCTGCAGCAGGCCTACGAGAGAGAGAAAGTCAATACCTAGGCTCCAGCGTCCTCGTCCATATCCACCTCTTGAACATGATACCTCTGAGTAGTCCTCGTCCAATTTATCCAGCTACCCCGAGGATGAACTTTTTTGGATTTCTTCAAATGTCCGCGTCTATTTGTCTCCACAAGTCCGCGGTCACAAACACCACAAGAGAGTGACCCCAACACGAGTATCCGGATTATAATGTGGATTAGGGAGTCAAGTTGTGTCAATCCCTTTTGAAACGGGTCCAATCTTTGTATGCCTTTTAATTTGAATCCTATACAATACAAAATACGGTCAAAAGATTTAGTAAGACTCACTTCCCAATATATCTTTCGACGATTAAATTAGTATCCTTTTTTGAAAAGAGGAAAATGGAGAGATCCAAGTTCAAGTATCCATAAAAATATTTATTATTTGGGAGTTTGCACTTTTATGAAAATATCTTAATTTTAGTGAGAGATAGAACTTGCGCTCTAAGCGTCGTAGTTTGCCTTTAATTTATTTTTTTTAATCTCGACCCATTTTCCTATTGGAAAGAAATGGTTTTTATAGATGTTAGGAGATGGTTAACTTCTTCTGTCAATCGCCCAAGAAATTATTGGATGGATATGGTTTTGTTCAGATAGCGATTTTAACTCACATCTGAAGCCGTTATCTTAAAATAAAAAAGGAAAATTGCTTCGATCATTTGTTCCATCTTCATCTAAAGAGCTAACTGCTTAGATAAAGCATTCAAGCGCATACATCGATTTGGGTCAAATGGACCGACTAGGCCTCCACACTTCATGAGCTGAACTCATCTCTCGTGAACCATTGGTAAAAATACCCATCAATTATAATAAAATATCTTATGGGGCTTTTGTCATAAATTTTAATTTCATTATTTTTAAATCTCTGTGGGCCCTTGATAACACTTGTGCACTCATGGCAGTTCTAAATATAAAAATTTTGTTCATTTTTTTATCAGAATCAAGAAGCATTTAAACGCAAAGAGTACCACACCATAGAAAATATGTCAAAAAGAAAGATAATTGAAAGATTTTTAATATTTAATTGATATTTAATTTAAATTTTATTATTCGTCAAGCTTAAACATATTATTTTAGTTTTAATTATAAAATATATTATCAATTAATTACTTATTTTTTAAATATATTTTACTATTATAAGTTGTTAGTATATTAGGTTTGGATTTAATAGTTCATACATGTTATTATGAAATATTTTTAAAAAATATATATTTATAATCATATACTTTATAGTAGACACTATTTAGAATTTATTATATATTTTTTTTTGGTTAATAAAAAGATTTTATATTAAATATTATTGATTTTTATGTTTGCAAAGAATATTTGAAATTTCTTTCACTACATTGATATCATGCATGTTTCAACCCAACTCATATAAGTACAAAATTTATTGGGTCGTGTCAAGAATTACCTGGTAGTTCCGTCTCATGCATGGGTAGTTTTTTATTATTATTTTTTTCAAATTTCTTATAACAATTTTTTTTTTCTTTTTTTGTCCACTGAATTATAAATTAGATATTTTATTAAAATTTATAAGTGTCTTGAGCATACTGACAAGAGATACGATTTAAAAAATATTTTTTAAAAATTACTTAGAAATTATAAATTCAGGTAATGATGAGAAAATTAACAAGAAATCGTTGTAACTTATATGTAATCGTGGGTACATACTTATCCTTAACATAGTTAAGCGTAATCGTGGATTAATATTGATTCGATCTGAAATCTCTTATATATTTTAATTTGTTATATTTTATTGTTATATTTTTTATTAAATTAATATATATATATTAAGATATATGGATTTTAATGCGTCATTGGATCCGAATTTTGAATAGATTCGAGCTGATCCGCTTATCCTGAATCTGACTCCGTTCACTGAGTTATGTCCTACATACCACTAAAACGAATAGAAGGTCAGTGTGTCGGTAAAAAATTATCCCACCGAAAATATTCTGACACTCAAGTTAATAAAAAGCCTTTGAAATCTAAGAAGGTTACTGAAATTGAGAATTAAAAGAGAGAGTGCAAGAGTGTGTAGATCTCCAGATAAAATAGAGGCAAAGCCGTCTTCTTGAATCTAGATTGTAGGAAAGCAGTAAACGGTTATAAGAAGCACGTTTGTATGCCTTGGGTTTTTTAAGTGTCAACAGAGAGCAGAGAGTTGTATGTCTGTGACTTTTATTATTGCCAAGAGTGTTGTGTGAGTAGAAGTTTGCATGCCCTGAATGAGAATTCGAGGGCTTACTTAAAGAATGGCAGGGTGATCTTCCTTAGTTGGAAGGTGTAATCCACTGCGTCATTCTGGATGACAATCCTTCTACAGGGAGGCACATGTTGCCAAACTTGTTGAGATTGCTTCCCTTCCTGGCGGTCAGCGCCTTTCCAAATTACTCATATTCCTTCCATGCATTCTATCGATGGAGAGCCTCAGTTGGCATGAAATTAAAAAAATCTGACGCATTCCTTATGGGAAGGGCGTTGATTTTGTCAATATCCTTTTTGGGTACTGATTGAGTTCGTGGAAGATGCTGGCCAGGGAAAGAGCCGTTGCTGGCCATCTGCAGGATCGTGAGCTCAAGTGGGCCAAACCCGTGAAAAACCTTTTTATTTTTGGCTTGTTGCTACAATGATTCCGGTTAATGTTCGGGTTGACCGTTCTGGGCACGAGTTGGCTGCCCTCTTGTCTCTTAATCGGTCAACACTGGCGTTGACCGTTGCGAGAATGTTTGGGCCTTTCATGATTTGGGCATTCACCTCCTGTTGGGTCAACGTTGGAGTTGGCCGTCCAACAGGCTGTTTGGGTCTTCTTTGACTGTTGGGCCAGCCCAACTACGGTATACCCATCAGATTTATAAGTATAAAACTCTCAAACAATTTAGGAAAAAAGGTAAAATTAGACCATCAATTTATTCCTATATTAAATAATTGAAAAATAATTTCTGTCTTTACAAGGAAAGAAAAATATTTTCAAAAGCTACACAATATCTCTCATTTTCATAAAGAGTGTAATCTTAAATGGATTTTCCTATTCATAAAATATAACTTATCTATTAATTAATTAATTACACATTTAAATTATTAATATAGGGATATAGTATCATTTAATTTAATAAATAAGTAAAATATATATCATATTATATGAGATTTTTCATATATCATGTACCGAACAGTCTAAATAATCATCTATTATTATTGTATAGATAGAAAATAGTGCTGATTGGGACGGTTGGCCGCCTCAATAAAAAGACCCATGGACTCGCAATAGACCTAGGAGGCATCCAGCCTACAGACCCGGAAGCCGATCAATGCCTCCATTGACCCAAATAGCGTCTTAGCCGGCCATGGCCTAGTTCGGACGGCCCACGATGTCATTTTCGTATACTGAAAATCACCTATCTTAACTAGCTAGAACCTTGAATATTACCCCCGATCACGATCTCTTCAGGAATGACAACTTCTAATTTAGCAAATCTCTCATAATGGTAACCCCAATATTTACCGCGTACAATATCTCTCTTAGGAAGAAAGGAATCTCATTCAACTGATCACAGTTACCTTAATCAGCACCCATAATCTTCATGTCAGCCCACCAAATTTGCTCGACGCAGTTGGCAGCCAGCTTTGACGCCTAAATAAGGCTGAGCTCGTCAGAGGCTATAAAAGGCCATTGAGGCAAACTCCAAAGACATGTTTGCATTGACGCACACCAACGCTTACATTTGCCCTAATACCAACCTTCGTACGCTTGCATTTACTCTCCATCAAGCCCTTAAAGGTCACTCTTGAAAGCTCTCAAGAGACTACACACTACCCACAGAGCATCTCGAGAATCCCTTCGTAATTCTCATCTCCACGACATCAAAACCACTCACAAGCGTACCATAAAAAAGCCACTTCATACTGAGCGCAACCTCCGAGTTAGATTCGAAAGACCCACTTTCTTATGTCATCACTCATATACTTTTACCCCCACATCTTTTATCTCCCAAAAAGATTACCAATTTAAGCGTTGGAGTATATATCAGGAAATAAGTCTCACTAATTTTCTGACCTTTTATTTTTAAATTATAGTGTGTAGGATCCAAACTAAGGAGTATAGAGACCGAACCCATTGTAGTTCGACCCAAAAACCAAGCGGCACCCTAATCTGTCAGTGACCTGAATTCAGGATGCATCAAGTACAATTTTGTGATAATATTTCATCCATTGATGCATTATTATTACTATTTGTCACTCATTTTGAAAGCATTGCTTCCTCCTATTATATCCCCTACATTCAGCTAATTAATCATCTTAGCATTTAATTAGAAACTTTGTTGTCAAA
>JAOVVI020019857.1:0-10018 GCA_028571085.2 Nepenthes alata | reverse complement strand
CAGCGCCACCCGGCCAGAGGAGGGTCACCAAAGCTGTTGATGCATGTTTAAAGTAAATGAAGCGATTTATCGGTTAGATTTTGTATTTATCCATGTTTATTGAAAGTTTTGGCTTCGATTTCATGTATAAGCATGTAAATAGTGTTTGATTTATCTCAGAAAGTATGTGATAAAACCCTAGCTCAAAAATATTATCAAGTTTGAGTAAATTACATGATTTAATGTATATGCATGTCATTTATGGCATTAATTTCATGAACAAGCATGTGATAGAGAACGATTTGAGTGCGAAGGCTTTGGCGAAGCCCTAGATGCGAAAATGAAGAGGTTTTGGTGAGTTTTAAATGTAGCTTATGTTATATGAAAGTTAATTTGCATTGAAATGAAGCTTCTAGTATAATTTATTTTTAAAAATATGTACAGACTTATACCGATAAAATTTTCATGTACTTTTGAAGTTAGCTGAAAGTATATTTTGAAAGCCTGATTATGAAAAAGGGTTTTTCATAAAGAGGTGGTTTCCAATACAGTTATTTTGGGACCCAGGACTGACTATAGTACAGGTAAGTTCTCAGACGAGGCCTTAGAACTTACGGTGGTAGTCGAAGATAGCTATGTCCATGGAGTGATTCATGGTCCGCCTTGTCCTCAAGGGCGTTAAGCCAGGAGGGACATAGGCTTACCTTCGGGTGGCACACAATACAGAGATCCCTCGGGATGGGATATATATGATATGATATGCCTTGAATTGTGTGGAGTGAACATAATTTATCTTCGATCATTTGCCCCCTCAGCTTGTAGGGTACACTGGCAGGGTCTAAAATTGTTATGATATGTTACAGTGAAATGATAAAAATATATCATACAGTGAAAAGATGATAGAGTATCATCTACAGTAAAAAGATGATAATGAATCGTTTACAGTGAAAAAATGACAGAGTATTGTTAAAGCTTACAGTATCATTTTACAGTTGATAGTGAACAATATAGACTATTATTTTCAGCTTTACAGTGTATTATTTAAAGCTTACAGTTTATCATTTTACAGATGACAGTGAACAATATAAAGTATTATTTTTAGTTTTACCGTGTATTGTTAAAGTTTACAGTTTATTGTTTCACGATTGACAGTGTACATATTTATGAAATATGAGGTTTAATATCATTGTAGTATGCATTTACTATTTTCCATATGATGTTTTGTTTAAACATTTTGGTTCTGCATGGTTATATGATCATTTTGGCATAGCTGTTTCACAGTTCATATGCATGTACCTTGCTGGGTATCGGCTCACTGTTTTGTTATTTTTTCCCTCTAGATGAGACAGTAGAGTTACTATCTGATGGGAAAGAGTAAACAGAGAGGATAAGTCTTCTGATGGATTTTGAGGACCTAGAGCCTTGTGGAGCTATTTTGGAAGAGCCTATTGTCGTAAAGGTTTAGATGGAAATGTGATTTTTGTATACTGATCTTACGTCTATGGATGTTCTAGAATATGTGAATCTTGTATAGAAAGTATATGATGTGTATGGTTGTAAAAAGAAAAAGCTACGCTTCTACAGGTTGCTAGTTTGACTTCCGCTCTAAACTCTTGGATATACTATACAGGTCCTAGATGAAATCTCGTTATCGAATCGTTAGTGTAGCTAACGCTTTATAGATTTATGTCATGGATGGCTCATGTGATCCTGTGTATGCATGTTATAGGAAGAATTGTGGATGTTTGATAGTCTTGTTATTTACGTTTCTATCTTGACGGAAGGTTTTGAGGAAAAAAAAAGAACCCATTCCGTCACAATATACCTTGTCACATATGCCACAATTTCCCACCTCATATTCCTCCATCAGAAAAGCTTTTTCATTTTTTGATATATCTTATTTACTCCAAGATGATTAGTTATTTTGCTCTATAGACTTCATTTAAAATTTTATCCTTCAAGTCCCAATATTGGGCACAAAAATTCTATTTAGAAATTGAAGAACTTAATCCGCCTAAATATTAAAATTTGCCTAACAGATGATCTCTGTCAAATACGGTTCATTCATTTGGAACCCTTTGATCTTTTCCATAATCACTGATTGAATTTAAAAATATGGCAAGACCACTGTTGAACCTTGAAGGTGCAAACGAATATTGTAATCTTTCATCCCATCCAGCATCTCCCATTCCTTGATCATTAAATGGGCCACCATGCCAAAGTTTTTTGACTCAAGTATGAGCAACTGTATTTGCATTCCCAACTCATATCGGATTTCACAATCATAATCTTTTAATATATCCATCCATTGGTATTGCTGCATATTTAGTTCCTTTTATAAAAATAAATATTTTAAATTTTTATTATTGGAGTAAACAATAAAATTCTTTATATACAAGAAATGTCTCCAAATCTTCAAGGTAAAAATCACCGCTGTTAACTCCAGATTATGAGTGGATAAGTTTGTTCGTGAATCTTTAACTGTCTTGACCCATAGGTAACTACTGGCCCACGTTGCATCAAAACATAACCCAAACCTTTCTTCGAAGCATTACTATATACCATAAAACTTTCGGATTCATCCGGGATTGACAATATTGGTGTAGAGGTTCATATATCATTTAACTCTTGAAAACTCTTTTTAGAATCCTCCTTCAAACTCAAAATTGTTTGTTTTTAAGTTAGACGTGTCAACGGTATCGTAATTTTTGAAAAGTTTTTAACAAAGCGTCTATAATAACTAGTCAAATCCAAGAAATTTTGTGCTTTTCTAACATTGATTGGTCATTTCCAATTTGCAATAGCTTTGATCTTCTTTGGATCCTCTAATATGTCTCCCATAGAAATTATATGTCTCAAGAATGAAACTTTTTCTTACTAGAATTTGCATTTCTTTTATTAGCAAATAAATGCATTTTCCTCAAAATCTGCAGGGCAGTCATTAAATAAATTTTGTGTTCCTCAAATTTTTTCAAATAGATCATAATATCATTAATAAAAGTATCATAAACTGATCGAGATAATGTTGGAAAACCTAGTAATGAGATCCATAAATACTGCAGGTGCTTTCGTCAATCCAAAAGGTATCACTAAGAATTCATAATAGTCAAACCTTCTCTTGAAGGCCATCTTGGGTACGTCTTAATGCTTGATCCTCAATTGGTGGTAACAATAACGCAAATCTATCTTGGAGAAGACTTTAGCTTCTTTCAATTAATCAAATAAATTATCAATTCTTGGTAAGGGGTATTTATTTTTACTTGTGGTCTTATTCAATTCTCAATAATCAATACACAATATCATCAATCTATTCTTCTTCTTTACAAAGAGTACCGGTGCTCCTCATGGTGACATATTTGGCCGAATAAACCCTTTCTCCAACAACTTATGTGATTGTTATTTTAATTCCTTTAATTCAAATGGGGCTATCCTATAAGAAGCCCTCAAGATTGGTATAGATCCCAGCATCACATCAATAGCAAATTCAATTTCCCAATTAGAAAATAGTCCAAGCAATTCTTCAGGAAAAACATCCTCAAATTCACATACTTTCAAAATTTCTTCAATCGATATGCTATGGTTTCCAAAAGTGGTGACATAGGCCAAGTTGGCTTGGCATCCATTTTTAATCAAATGGCTCACATGCAGAGCCGAAATCGATCTAGTTAACTCCTCTTGACTCTTTCTTGGAGCTCAAAAGATTCATGTCCAGTAATACAAAATAAAACAGACTTGTTAAAACAAAATACAACTAGCATGATAACACCTCAACCAATTCATTCCCAAAATAATGTCAAAATCAGGTATATATAGCAGAATCAAATCCGCTAATAACTCGAATCCATTGACCCAAGCTGAACATTGAAGGTACATGATATCAGCCAACAAAGATTTATCTATTGGCATAGATACTACTAATGGAAACTCTAAAATTTGGGGGGGGCACATACAGTTTGTAAATAATCTTAGAGGCTACAAAAGAGTGCATAGACCTTGGATCAATCAATACATGAGCCACAGAGTCAAATATATGCATATTACCTTCGATCACTGACGGGCCTATTCTTACTTCCTTCGTTGTCGTCGCAAACGTCCTCAGAATAGAGAGCTTCTTCTCCGAATGCTTAGGGGGAAACAGACAATCCTTCACCATATGGTCTATTTGGCCATAATTAAAGCAAGTCCCACTGTGATGATAACATTGTCTCCCAGTATAATGCTCGCCATAATGCTCGCATGCCTCTTTGAATATTGGGGCTTCATGGGTGAAGACTTGACCCCAATCGCCTTCCTTTTGTCTTAAGCCTTGGACTTGGAGTAGGAGTCTCTGGCCGTGGAGCTTTGACCTCTATTATTTGATTTCTTCCAAAATGATTTTCTCTCTCCTGTTCTTGCTCGATTTAGGGTTTGATCAAACACTTCATTGTAAATCCATAATCGAAGGGGTACTAGTTGCTTCTTGATCAAGTCTTAAAGCCCTTACAAAAACATTCGGGCTCTTGGGCCTCGTTTGCCACCACATGCAGGGCAAAGCGGGACAATTCAATAAACTTAGTGTTATATTCTGCCACTGTCCAACTTCCCTACCTCAAACGGTTTAATTCATCTTCCTTTATCTCTCAAACATTTGAGGGACACAATTTTTCCATAAAGGATTCCACAAACCCTTCCCATGAATTTTTTTAGTTATCCATTCCCAAAACTTATTGCTAAGTGGCCCACTACCTGTCCATCTCTCCTTCAAACTTGTAGGTGGCAAATTTTACCTTATCATCCTTAGGGAAATTAATCACTTCAAATACTTTTTTGACTCGGCGCATCTAATTTTTTGCCTTGATGGGGACCGATCCACCTGAAAATTTCGGGACACGATCAATGGTGTAGTGGTCAAAGGGCATCATGCCATGCCCTTGGCCCTCAGCTTTTCTTCTAGTAGCCAACTCCTCTTCTTGTCGCTGGGTCATCCTATCCATAGTGTCACTCGTTCTGTCCATCATCGCTAAGTAATCATCTTGTAGGCTAAAACGTGAGCCTCGGCTTCCTGATCATCAGTTTCCTAATCCTCAGCTTCCTGCTAAATCGATACCTATCATATGAAAATGTTCAAACATTTAATTCCTCGAAATCAACCAAAACACTTTTCTTTACGGCTTTCTCTAATACCATTCCTATCATAAACCCGGACCCAAAACCACGTAATCATTAACGAAAATAATTCAATCCAAGAATCATTACTAGGGACCATAAAGAAATCACCCCAGATACAATATCCAATACTGGGTTAAACTTGATAGAATAATTAAAAATTACTAATAATAATAATCACGACATCAACCAATAGAATCTCTCTGAATGACCTATTCGAACATCAGACACTGGCCATAACTTGCTATACAATATGTGGAGAAAATGATAGTCCAAATACTACTTGGTCACAACGTTAAACCAGTATGACCATCCACAATTACTAGGCCAATACTAAAACAAGCTAAATAAATCTCCACTAAAATACAACATACTAACATCAACCTATACAAAATTGCTTCTACAAAAGTGAAATAAAATCTCTCTGAATGTCCTTGACTAAGCTCCTTGCAAGCAATTCTTAGCCCTTTAATTTAAAAGGTTTAGAAACTGTAAAATCATGAGTCAAATGTTCAATAAGTATCAATGTATATATAACAAAACAAATGTGTCCATAAATCAAGATGAAGAAGCAAAACATGTACGAAATTGCATATAAGTCAAAGGTTCAAACGTGTTAAATAGCCAATTAACAAATACCCAAACATAATTTCACATGCAAAATTCGTAACCCAAATATGAATAGTAAATAGTTTGAATGTACGAAATCACTTAAAATCCGATATTATAAATTTGAATGGTCGTCAGAACCTACAAGTCTTAAGGTCAAATAGCTCAAATATCAAATCAGATATAGATAAAGTTATTAGAAATCCTTAACATGCCAAATCTGAGTACCAAACAGCAAAAAAATTAACTTTGAGGAAGAGTTATACGTACTTTCGATAATCTTAGGCCAAATCACCATCATTTAGACCCATAAGTGGACCGCTTATAAATTATTTCTATAAATAGGGTTAAATACTATTTTTTGCTATCCGTGGATGATAGATGTAATTTTTAAGTTTATTTAAATATATTATAATATTCAAATAGATTAGTTTCATTTAATTCCTTAAGATAGTTCTCAACAAAATACTAAGTCTAGGGATTCCATAACAAATGTCCAAAACTTTTTCTTCTTAACAGAAAAGTATACAATTTTTGCTTTGGAGAAGTAATAAATATAATACTTTTTACTTTGTAGGAAAATATAAATATTAGAGTAATAACAAAATAAAGTTTGACCTGAAATACATGTATAGAATACCACACATATAAGGCCCAAATGTAAACATTCATGACTTTTTATTTACAAATATTTTATATATAAACATAATGTCAAAAAATATTTACTTATTTTGTACAAACAAATAAACTTCTCATATATTTGATAAAACCAAAGAAAAAACTTCAAAAAAATTGTAAAACTATATTCATGTAGATGTATTTAAAGTTGAAAAAGTAAAATATGACATGCATATATAACAAACCAACAAATGTAAACAAAATTAGAGAAAAATTAAAATAGATTAAAGATTGGATTTAAAAATACTTATCTTTATCCTTTAATCTGATAATCTGATAAAAAATTATATTTTTTTTTCTTCCGCTCTATTCTTTTCCTTTTCTTTCCCTCTCCTTTCTTTTCTTTCCCATGAAATTTGCCCAAAAACAATCTAGCACCGCTTATATAAATGAATTAGCGTACTAGCACTTATGAGGTGTGCATTAAGTATGACGTCCCACATCCTCTTTTACACTATATAAGACGTCATACCATATATAAGTTCATAAACATATCATTATTATATACATGATCCATATAATGTCATATCAAGTGGCTCCAACCCCGTATGACATGAATACGGTATCGGATTTTTTACAGATGCGATTAGGAACCCAAAATTCTTATCATAAAACTTTGTGGAAACACAAATAATATCAATAATAATTTACGAAAGTATAACTAAATGATCAATACCAAAGATCAACATGGTATATACATATATTTATTTATTACAAGACGAAGTACAAAATTTTCTAACATATTACAATCCATCAGCGTTTTATCCTAAACATCTTCTGACTTCACTCCTAATTCACCCTATACCCATTCGTGTCCTGTATTTGAGCAGTTAGAAAAATAGCAAGTGAGTGAGTCAAATACTTAGTAAGGTACAGATAAAATAAAGATATGCATATTTATAGTTAAAATAAACATATAAATCAGAGACATAGGAACTATTTAAGAGAATGAATGAACTTTGGACTTCTTTAAATTTTTCTTTTCTGATTTTTTATTATTAGTTATCCTTTTATTATCTACATTTAGGGATTAGAGCTAGTAGACCTTACCAACTAAAGGAGCGGTTGATCGATATCTAAATTGTGTTAATCCATACAATCAAATGCCAAAATCGCACAGTATAGCGATACATCTTCCTTATATACATCCAGTAGACATGATAGATTGTGTTCAGTTCACATAAATTAAAAGCCTTATCCTCTTTATTTACTTCCCGAAGATAGGATGGTACTACCTATTATCTCTCAGTAGACGGGGCCGAAATTGCCTCAGTGATACTGAACTGGACTGAATTATCAAATATCAATCTTCCACCATAATATACTAAGGCATACCAAAAAATATCACCCGCTATAATACGTTGTTAGGATAATTTTTGAGTTTAACATGTGATATATTCGGCTGACTCTACTGTCGACTTGGTATTTGATTTTGAGGTTAAATTTGTTAATTTTCTTTAGTTAATTTTTAGTACAATTTTTCTAAGGACTCGATTTTCGGTTTGGGGTTGGGTTAATGGTTGGTTCGTGGGTCAATCAAATTTGAATTTTCTACACTTATAAGCTAGCTTGATGAATCAGTTTGTTGTACGTGAATTAAAATTTGGCATGTTAGCCAGTTCATCCAGCTTGCTCGGCGCCCGATTTGGGGATTGAGTCGGCCTTAGTTTTTACCGTAAATATTTTACTATTATATTATATTATCCTAATAAATATTCGGGTTCCAATTTATCTAGTTTAATGGCTAAAATGGACTAGTTTAGGGCCTTAATTCTAGCATGTGCCGGAAGCTAATCGAGGGACTTGACAGCTTCTGGGGCCCGGTTCAGTATTAATTCTGAGGTATTTTTTACCACGATTTCACAGGTAGATAGTTCAACCTTAGTACTTGATAAATTGGTTGGGTCGAGAGCTAATTCAACCGGTTCCGGGCCGGTTTGGTTTTTTTCTTCAAGCTGTCAAGTTTAGCATCAAAGATGTTGAAATTAGTTTGGTCCAGTTTAGGAGGCCAATTCAGTACCAATCTTAGGGAGTTTGAGGTGGCAGTTTTACTGGTAAATAGTTTAGTCTTAGTAGGTTATACAATGGCTGGGTCGGCTATCGGTTCGACTGAATTGTGTAACATCCCTAGGGACCCGTATGGAGATATTGTCCGCTTTGGCAGCCACACAAGTTCCGCACGGTTTTCCTTTTGGCAGATGGCCTCCACCGCCTCCAAAACGCGTCTCCAAGGGAAGGGTATCCACGCCTCTATAAGAGCGCGCTTCGTGCCCCTTCCAATCCGATATGAGACTCTACAGTCCACCTCCGTCAAAGAGGCCAAGCGTCCTCACTGGCACACCGAACCCAGGTCCGGCTCTAATACCACTTGTAACGTCCCCAGGCACCCATATAGAGATATTGTCTGCTTTGACAACCACACAGGCTCCGCACATTTTTGCTTTTGGCAAACGGCCTCCACCGCCTCCAAAACGCGTATCCAAGGGAAGGGTATCCACACCTCTATAAGAGCGCCCTTCGTGCCCCCTCCAATCCGATGTGGGACTCTACAAATTGGGTCTAGTTCAATCCATTTTTCCCAAGTTGCCAATTCAGCATCAACAAAGGTGCTCAGGAACTATTTCTGTTGTTATCGGTTTTATGTCCAATTTTAGACCCGTTTTTGGCTGATCAAAAGAATCCTATTATAGCTAAAAGACTCATGTTTAAGTTTATGTTCAGATCCTGGCCGGTTCAAGTTGATTTCTTAGCTGGTTTGGATCGTAATTTACGAACAAGCCTTCTACTTTAGTATCTCCTGATGCAGCTGATTTTGGTTGTTGTTCTGGCGACCAGTTCGTGATCAATTCGGGGTCCAATTTTACAGGGTGACATTTGAGCATCATTATAAGACACTTAAGTTTATATGATGGCCTGCTTGGCCAATTTGGAGCCCGGTTCATGAGCTGTAAATTCGGATATTAGCAATCTACCGATATTGTGCCTATTACTGATGTGAGGGTTGGTTCAATGAGCAGTCCCGCTCATTTCTATAAGCCGTTTGGTCACGACTTAGGTAAGATATTAAGCTTATTGTATGCCAAATTTGAGATTATTTGGAGACCATTTAGTCACCGATTAAGCCAAATTACAGAGGCTATTCTACCTCTGAATTCACCTCAATTATTCAGCCAACTATATCTCATGTTTCATGATAATATGAGCAAGGATTTAACACAAGAAAAATATTAGAACAATAATACTTAAAAAAATAATCAATAATCAGTACCAAAATATTTAAGTACACTTGCCAAAATATTTAGCTGAATTTCTTCCTCTCTTGCTATCTTTGGTTCTGCTCTTAGTTCCCCTTCTATTTTTGGCTTCGTTTTTCTTTATTTTTTTCTACTATTTTTCCTCCCTTACCTACGTTAATCCTTCATTTATATTAAAACTTGCTGGCTCAATCCCCAATTTAATTTTGTGTGGCCACCAAATCATTCCAGCTGTCCAAACCCGATGCACAGCAGAATGGATCAACTCAAAATTGTAGCTGATTTGGTTCCTTTCTCCACTGTCACTTAGCATCATTTTATTGGGCCGAATGAAGGTATTTGTACCCTCTAAT
>JAOVVI020019856.1:0-10018 GCA_028571085.2 Nepenthes alata | reverse complement strand
GTCTTCGTCCCTTTCTTTATGGTAATTGTAGATTTTTACCCTCTTCAAATACCCAAAATATTTAAAATAAATATAAAATATAAAATATTCAAATTACAAATTTAAAATTTAGGGTTAGAATTTAAAATATTAAAAAAATTTAGATATTGTTTTTAAAATTTATGATAATTTAAAATATCAAATATTATTAATTTTAGGATATAATATACGAGACTGTTTAGATCATTTTTTGAGACAGAGTGAGCAAATATTAAAACTGTCCGGTACCCAAAAGTTTTAATTTTATCTTTCCTCAAAGAGTGGCCCGAAACCGATCAAAATTTTTAAAAATTTATATTAATTTAAAATATCAAATACTATTAATTTTAGGATATTATATACGAGACAATTTAGATCATTTTTTGAGACAGAATGAACAAATATTAAAACTGTCTCGTACCCAAAAGTTTTAATTTTATCTTTCCTCAAATAGCGGCCCGAAACCAATCAAAATAACATTTTTCCCCACACAAGAGCATTTAAGATTATGATAATTACAATATATCATTTTATTCCTGCCTATCTTCAGTGTAACATAGAAATTGACACATTATGTTAAAGTTTAGGCAAACAAAAATTAATTATTCCTTGATGTTTGTTTTCCGTGAAATTTAAAAGGGACATCTGACAAAATAATAATAATATAATATTTAACAAAATTTGAACACTTAAAATATAAATGAAAAAATAACTATAAAAAATATATAAATTTGTAATAGTTGGAGGGGGGGAAAAAGAAATAAATAAGCTTAAAAAATAGTTAACTGAGGTGAGAAAAACAGATTGGCATTACTCATACTCTTAAATGATACTACAATGCTAACAGAGTAAAATGGCAAAAATAAATTTACCTATCCTTTTATTATCTCAATAAATAACTAAATAAATATATTTATCTAAAATTTAAAAAAATAAAATTATTAAAGAAATCATAAACAGGGCCGGGCCAATCATTTCAACCCTAATTGTGCCCAGCCTAATACAATTAATCGGAACAGATATTTTGATCAAATCCTATAAAATTTTATATTAGATAAATAGGACAGTAAGATAATTCAATTTTGTTCTATCTTGATCAAGTCTAATTTTAGACTCGGAGGAAAATAGCAAGGGGAAATACAAGGCCAAAACCAAGAAAACCAAACGCATATAGTCAAAGGGAGAAAGGCGCAGCAAAAAAGCTTGAACACATCTGCATTTAACATGGTTTCCTCTGTACTTTCACCTGTGACAGCAACTATTTCCATGGTGGCATGACTTAGCATACACAGTGGGAAGATGCATTGAGGAAGGGTGTACATAATCCTCCAATTTCACCTAAACCCAGAGGGGGCAGCTTGTGGCCCAACTCCGCCAGCAGCCGCCCGTCTCATGGCTTTTGATTGGGCCAGCATTTCATCGTAATTCTGATCATCAAGAAGTTATTTGCATCAGAAAATGGGTATATGTATGAATGTTTGGATCACTACAGCTGAAATAACAAGCGGATTAGGATTTACCCGTTTCTCAAATGCAGCATCTGAAGAGTCGATGATCTTGTCTGCGATACCGTAATCGATGGCTTCCTGAGCTTGGAAGTATTTGGGGCGCTGGACATCTTTTTCTATTTCTTCCTTCGGTTTCCCGATTCCTTTTGCTAATAGTTCGATGTAGTATTCGGTGTTTACATCCAGCTCTTTGGCCTAAACAAAAGTCAAAATTTGGTCAGGAGAATCAAATCCAAACCCAACCCAATACTTTCAGCCCAATCGCAGATCCAACCCATGTACTTCAGGTCAGGTAAAAACCCAATATTGAGTCATACGTAGACCAAATCTCAATCCAAAACTATTTTCTTTATATATAGATATATAAACGAGAAAAGACTAAAAATTTGAGAATATTAGGATAGCTTTTAGTCAATTAAGTCTTTAACATAATTAACCAATAAATGTTCCAAATTCACAATACATTGAGCATAATTTAGCTCATAAAAAACCTTTCAAAAATAATTTTAACCATCAAAGGAGAACATGAATAATTTGAATTTTCAATTTATAAGGCAACTAAAATCTACATGGTTCTACACACATCAAACAACTCATCAAGCATGTGTCACTTTAAAACCATAATCTGTATTATATATATTGGTATGGTTTGGGTTAGGGCATAGTAAATCCAAACCCCATGATGAATTCGGGTTTCCAAACCCACTTAAAGTGGGTAAAATCCGATCAATGTATGTCGGGTTGTATCGGATATGGGTTTTTTTGCCATCCCTAGGGGCCTACTAAGTTCCTATTGAATACCTAGTGAGTTCATTTCTTCATTGTTTTTATTTACACAACGGAGATGAGGAATGAATCTTGATGCGATCTTGTCATCATTAGAGTTATTATTATCAGTCAAATACAGAAATGGTTTGAGTGGGAGGGTTGGAAAAAGAGAAGACAGAACCTTGATCCACATATCTATCACTGCCCCGCTTGATCTGTTAACTTTTGGCAGATAAAGTTTTGCTGCACTCAAAAATAAAAATTAGGGTTAGAAACACTGAATTTCAAGCAAGCAGCAATGCGGCAATAGTTATAAGAGAAGAAAAGCTAGACACACTAACTATAAGAGAAGTTGTCTTCATTATAAGAAACCAATAAAAAACAATTCTAGGGATAAGAAACCTATACAAACCGCTTGAATTTTAACCAAGCTGTAGCCCCATTTTTTTTACACAAACTGGTCAAACGTGTTCGGTGGAAATTAGAACCGCAGCCAAAGCAATTCAATTGGCTAACCAGTTAAATAGTTAACCAATCAACTGATTTGGATTTACAGGTTAACTGGTTTTAAATATTATAACAATTCCAACAAAATAATAAGAATATATCATGTAAAATTCATTACCTTAAAACACCAACAGAATAAATTAATTTATAAATTACAACCTTGAATAATAATTTGGCGACCAAATACCACTAACATTAGTTTTAGGAAACCATATGCAATTACCTTTCTTCTTTTCAAATATCTTGTGAATCTCCATCTACTCGATTAATTATCAAAATCAATAAGATTATGTTCATTTGTTAAGTTAAATATTTCTACTAGTAACAAAGACATATAAAATTAGCAACCCTTACTTTTTTGGATATATACATATATGGTTGGTTTGGGTAACTGTTAATTTGAGAATAGGTAAACCAAAACCGAACCGAAACCCAAATAAAAGATTTTATTCTGACCCGAAACTGAACTGAGTGGTTTGAGTATCCTAATTTTCAGTTCGTTATCGGTTCCGTTCAAATTATTGGGTCAACGATTTTTTGAATACCCCTTGCAACTAGGGCTTCAAATGCTTGGTCAAAGACAAATCCCAAGACCAAGTGCAAACAAGGATTTGTCTCAACAAGCTATCATTGATAAGATGCTTGGTTTAGTCAAAATATGGAATTTGCAAAATCTATGTATTATCCATGGGTAAAAAGGTAAATTTCAAAAGGTGACAAGTTATCATGGAAAGAATTTTTTTTATCATACTGGATGAATTTGGCTGCAGAGCGCGATAACCCTTCAATCCAAGTGACAGAAGCATGGCTGCCTGACCATATGCCATGCCACAGTTTACCGTATAGACATCAGACTTGCAATACTGTTAGCAAATGATGAAACATGTAAGTCAAAACACAACATCATGGTTTCTGTGAAGTACTTTACAACAGGTCTCATTCCAAAAGAAGCAAGCAGCAGGAAATAAAATGATAACGCTTACAGCCATGGTATCAGCTATGGCATATGCTTCTGTTTCAGATCCAACATTCTCCATCTTCTCATTCTGGGAAAATCATAATATAACCAATTAATTCAGGAGTAGTAGTCTTCAAACCCAAGTCAATCAGTCCATAACAGAAAATCATCTCCTTGATTCTGGTCTATTAGGAAGGCCATTGATCTACTAGTGGCTGCCTCACCCCTATTGCCAAAGGTGTTCCAGGCGCTCACCTAAGCGCTTGGGCATAGCAAGGCACGGGCGCCTAGACATGGTCCAGGCAAGGCAAAATGGCAAGGCGCTCGCCTATGGGAGCGCCTAAAACAAGGAAACCAAGCACTCAATCTTTTAAACAAATTTTGTTAGTTTTTCTAAAATTTATCTGGCCTTTTAAAACCAAGCACCACCATTTATCTGGCATATTGATCTACTAGCGGCTGCCTCATCCCTATTGCCAAAGGTGTTCCAGGCGCTCACCTAAGCACTCGGGCATGGCAAAGCACGGGCACCTAGACATGATCTAGGCAAGGCGAAATGGCAAGGTGCTCGCCTATGGGAGTGCCTAAAACAAGGAAACCAAGCACTCAATCTTTTAAACAAAATTTGTTAGTTTTTCTAAAATTTATCTGGCCTTTTAAAAAAATTACAATTCTATATTTTTTGTAAATATATTTTTCCTTTTCATCACCACAATCCTCATGATACAACCCCCTCTCTCTGTGCTGTTTCATTTGCACCATACAAAATAACAATCTAGATCATCCTCATTGTTAGTTGAGGTCAAGAGTGATAAATCTTGAACGAAAGCAAAGCTTTTGAGCTCTAGAGAACAGTGCAAAGCCTTCAAATTTTAGAGTAATAAGAACAGAGGAGGAAAAGGCAGATTCAAAGATACTATAGGAGGAGATTGAAGGCTACAAATATTACGATTGATTCGATAAGGACTTATTTAATGATGATAACAGTGATATGAATGATGTGGTGGATTTTAATGATGATTAGAATTAGAGCACCTTATGATTATGTATATGATGGAAAATAAATATAACAGGTGATTGTGTTATATGTAATAATGTAATACTTATTTATATATACATATCTATAGTTGCATTTAGTTATTTTAGCCTTGATTAATATTTTTCTACACGACTTGTAGAGTTATATTTATACTTTAATTGGCGCCTCACTTGTATTGGACAAGCGCCTTAGACAATATGAAGTATTATGCCTTCACTTGCCTAACACCTTTGACAACAATATGCTCTCCCACAGTGCTTGTGCCCCTGCCACCAAGAATCCCCCTCCCGATGAGATTTAACTAGGATCATATAAGGTGTCACTGGCACATCATTTCTACTATAGACCATTTTGAGGTTTCCAGCAGAAATTGATACTAGCAGAAAGAACCGGCCAATGCTATTTAACACAGGTGTTCCACAAGGAAAACTCGAATATCAATTTGGACAACTAGAGTAAGGTTTCCTAATGGTTTCCAATATAGATTAATCAATAACATGGGAAAAGGATGTTCAGCAACTAACCTGTGTCCCGGATGAATTTATGTATAAATATATAGGCTTTGAGGGGCTATCATAATCCAGCCACATAAACTGAGCAACAAGAAGCTCAGTAACTGCTGGCACAATCTGAAGCAAGCAGAAGTAAAAAGATGAAAACATGCATGAAAGTGAAAGCACAAAGAAGTAGCACTAAGAACACTACAGTTTACCAGGCATAATAAACAGAGAGGGAAATTTTTACCGGCATGCCAAGATAGACAATCCGAGCATCCAAAAGCAATGAAGGAAGATCAGGAGGAGCAGTTCGAGGTCTCCCGTATCCTCTGGCACCACCACGGTACATGCTTACACTCATGCTGTATTTTGATGGGCCCCTATCATCCATGCCTCTGAGACTCCACATCCCACCATGATCCAAATAATTTGTGGCAGATGAGATGCTTTCCTGAAATAGTTTTCACTATAGTAAAAGTGAAAAGGCACAAGCTTTGAAAATTTAATTTAACCATTGAAGTACATCCAGATAGATGCAGCCGCAAGAAAGCACGCTGGAGATTACCTCTGTGACAGTCTCTGATTGTCGGCGAACTGGATTATCTTCTGTCATGAACATATCCATTTGGGATGGAGTAAGGCCATAGAGATGCTGAGGAGCATTCTTGTAATTGTCCATCACTAAAGAAAAATTGTAAGAACACAACAAACATTGATTATTTTGGGTTAGCACAACAAACATTTATTGCTGTCCTATAAAGGCAAGAACTAGCCCAGATGGGATGTCGTGGTTGAGTCCGTGGTTACAAGCACTACTCTTGCTATTGTATGGCTGAACTTATTTGGTGCATGGTCGCAATAGTTGAGTTCATACACCCATAGTTTAGCCCAAACCCACAACTTGGAGATAAGAATTCTTTGTTACAAAAAAGACGAGTGTTGCTCAATAGTTGGGATATTGGTAATTATGTCAAATATGAGAGATCTGGGGTACAAACTAAGTGAAAATAATAGCTTCATGTGAATTATAACTTGTGCACCCCCCCCCAGCGGTAGTAAAGACAGTCAGCTTAATCTCAAATGTAAATTATGTGATAACTACTTCTGCAGGTATGAAAAGGACAATAAACAAAGTAAACCGTTCCTGAAATTGGCCTTACCCAACCAATTATCGCAGATGATAAACCTATGTATTTTGAACAGATATTCTCAGCTGCTGAATAAAGGAAATGGGAAAATGGGAAAGGGAAGTAATATAGAAAATTATTTACTCAAATATGACAATTATGGAGCAGTGTGTCCCTCACCTCTGTGAAAACTAGGACATTTCTAAAGCATAACAATAAACTCTTGAAACTTCTGCACTTACCTAATACCCATTTGAAAGTGGTCTAAAATTAGAGAAAGAGTGAGTCTAGAGCATGGAAGACCCTGTTTTCTAACACTAGCAAAAAGGATTTTCCATTCCGATTAATTTATCTTTCAGCATAGAAAACGTTGCCCCCAGCCAATTGACTGAAAGAAGCATCAAGCACAAAGACCTAATTACAAAGAGGGAAATGGGAAAATTGAAGCCATTAATCAAATAAACCACTCATAAAAAATCAATCGAAGATATAATCATACTGAAATTCTGTAAGAATTGAAAAATCGGCCCGTCATTATAAATAAGTAGAAATTTTTCTCAAAAACAAGAATAAGGAATGAAAGGAACTCACAGCCATCCTTCAGGTTTTCTCCCCTGAACTGCTTAGGAATGTGGTCTAACGACGATTTCTGAGCACACGGCGCCTTAAACCGATTACGACCCCTAATTTTAGTTTGACAGCTGAAGGAAATCATAGGGGAAGAAGATAAGGGCTTTGTTGTTGGAAGGAAAGACGATTTTGAGACGCCCTTAATAGTAACCACTTCACGATTTTCTGTATTGACTGGTATATAACCGGTTATTGGAGAGAGAAAACCGGTCGCCATTGTTATCTCTTTTCCCCTCTTCTTCAAGCTCTGCAACAAACGACCAAGAGCCCGATCATGCGGGGCGTAGAGAGAGAGAGAGGAAATCGTCTGTGGCTTGCACTGCACAGATGAATTCTATCAAAAAGATCCACTGGTTGGAAATGAAACGGACCCATTGATGGGCTAAAGTGGACTCGACCAATAGGAAACATTATTGGGCTTCTATTTATGGGCTTGTTCCCCGGCACATTGTTACGGGCCTCATTGATTCAGGCCCACAGCCAATCGTCTGACTTCATAATAGAGTAGAGTGTCATATTTAGTTAGAAAATATAAAATCTATAATTTAGTTATTTCTAAAATTTTTTCTTATTTTAAAAAAAAGGAACGTATTAACCTAACAAAAGACAGTCTGAAAATTCACAACAACAGTAAAAAAACCCGATGTAGTTGTTTAACTCGGGTGGATTTTATTACAATTAGAAAGACTAAAAAATAAATTTAAAATATTTTACTGAAGAACACAGCCATAAATTTGAACCTTCTAAAATAAGACATATACTTAAATCACATTGGGTGATTTTAGAAGCCTAAGACCATCTAATTGATATGGCATATGATACCAGGTTGAGATCGTATGAGACCCATGAGCTCATTATTGGAGGTAGTAGTAATATTGGATTTATAGCTAAGGATTAAAAAAATAAATTCCTATGTATAGAGACAACGGGGTATGGAGTATACTGAAACATAAGCAATACTGTCTTACTTCCAAAATAGAAAATTACTTAGCTGCATATTTTTTAACAACATACAATTGGTTAATGAAGATTGTTTGACCAACATATTTGGACAGATTAAAAAATCATTTGTAATTGTTAAATATTTTGTGATGTCGTTACTTTGGATATGACATGCCGGACAAACAATAAGCTATGATCATTTGATATTTTTACAGATTTTAACCATCATATGATGATATTATATTTTACACGGTATTATTGTATGACGAAACAGTTGAGTCTTTTATATGGTTACTCGAGACCCTTCTAAAATATCATAGTTTGTGGATTTTTTGGATTATTTTTACAGATTAAGATGTCGTGATAGCAAAAACTTTTATGTTAGTAATGCCTTCTACTTTGCATGGTCTATGCATATGACATATTATACAAAATACATCAAAACATCTAAGTAGTCATGAAAATTTACTTTCTGTATTCACTAAATTTATGTATGAATATATCAACAAAATGTAATTTGAGAGTACATAGTCGATAATAGTGTTCATCAAAGAGGGCACTCATAGACGATTATAGTTAGATGGGATTTATAGTTTGAGGCATAAATTGGCTAAGTATTTTATGATAAATCATTTTACATTGAGATTCAAAGGTATAAAACTAAGTCAAAATCTCAATAGTGATTTTAAGAGTCATTTGAAATGTAATCTAAATGTGCCGGACTTTTTTCTACATTTTAATAGAGTGCTTGAGACATGAATAGTTGAAGACAGAGCATGAATCTAGGCAAAAAGACCCCCAATTTGATTTTGAATAATTGTCGTATGATGACTTAAGCGTCAGAAGATTTATATTACAATAATTTTCAGTTGATACAGGATAAGTTGATGTGAGTGTTAAATCTGTGTATATTCCAGATAAGAGCTTTTTCTTTCTTAAGATTGCATACAGACCCAACAAACTGCATTCAACTTTTTTTTTTTCATCCTGAACCTCAAATTGTGAAATATAGATGCGGCTTATTTGAAACAATGGGAATCTTATATTATATTTACATGCTTTTAAAATGTTCAACATATACGACATAAAATTTATACTGAAAAAACATATAATTGCAAGATAGATTGAAAAGCAGGAGATGACGCACCAAATGTGAGAACACAAAATGTGCCGATTTTAGATGATTTTGAAAGGTGGTCGAGTCAAATGCAGATCAAGTTTATGCATAGTTATGTTCGAATTGCTAGTGATCCGAGTTAAAATGCCGATTTCAGATGATTTTGAAAGGTGGTCGAGTCAAATGCAGATCAAATTTATGTATAGCTATGCTCGAATTGCTAGTGATCTGAGTTAAAAAAGGAATATGGAGGGAAAGGTTTCAAAAATTGAAAGTATTATCAAAAGTTTTTTCAGAAATTAGATTTAATGAAGGTCTAAATAATACTATCCCTACATAAATCATGGATGAGAGTGTAAAGGGTGTGAAGCACCTCCAAAATGTTGTCCAAAAATAAAAGATTAACAAAATTAAAAAAAAATGGATGCTCTCTCTCTCCCTCTCTTTGAACACCCACATACCCACAGCTAGCCTTAGATTACAAAAATGATACTAATGAAAACAATGGGAAAATCATGAAATGAAGCACGGATATCAACACATAATACGGACACGACACAGACACACCGACCTGTTATTTTTTTAAAATTAAGGATACAATATATTGAAAATATATAAACTAAAATTATAGTTTATAATTTTTTTAACTGATAAATACTACTTTTTATACTAAATTTGTAAATTATTACCTTCATTTGTGATAAAGAAATTAAATTATCATTCCATAAAAGTCCAACTGTATTATCACCTTTATTTGCTTCATATCCGTATTCATTTTCTTCTTTATCGAATCATGATTTTATATCATATGAAGCCAGTAACACGAGACGTGTCCAGAATGTATTTAAAACATGTCGGGACTTACCCGAAGCGTGTCTGAAATGTGTCGGATAAAACAATAAATTAA
>JAOVVI020019855.1:0-10018 GCA_028571085.2 Nepenthes alata | reverse complement strand
GTTTCGATGGTGAAAGTAATGCTTTGTTTCACTCATAGCCAGGATTGGATTGTTATCACTCCACACCCTGAGTTTACTATTATGAGTGGTAGAAGCTCTGATTCCACCAAGAGGTGAAAAGATAAGTTCTTTATCCTGAGCGTTCGTGAGAACTAGACCCTCTCCAATGCATGGGGAAATGTGGCATCCAATGCATGGTGAAAAGATTGCTTGGATGCCTCCACTGAAGAGAGGGTAGCTGCAAAGGTGGTTACGGATTTGGTACTAGCAAACCTTGGCACTTTTAATGAGAATAAGAAGAATATAGGGTTGAGACCCGAAAACTTGGCAAGAGCCAAGTGGGGTTCTCAGCCCGAGGACTCTGGCGCCCCTACTGTTCCTCTTGCGAATAAGTCGAAGAAGAAGAAGAGATCTCTGAGGATTAAGGAACCGTACGAGCGGCCATAAAAGAGCCATCAGACGGAAACTTCTAAGTGCCCGGTAACTGTTGTTGAGGGCTCCTCGTCCAATGAAGACAACACCCTCATTAAGCGTCTTATGAGGAGGTTGAGGCCTTCGCAGGCGGCGCCAATTTGAGGTGTTAAAGGAATCGGGCCTTCAGTTGCTACTGAGTCCTCTGGGCAACCTTCTTTTTTTGCAGGCCAGGCCGAGGAGCCACCCATTGCCCAGCATCCCCACGATGAGCCCATACCTGATATCCCCTCTTTTTTTACTGGTGAGGTCAATCCATCCGAGAATGTTGTTAAGGGACAGGCAATTGGGGAGACTAAGGCGACTCAAGCCGAGGAAGCAGCGATGATGATTACGATGACCACTACTGAAGTTGAGGAAAGTCATGCCATGGAGTTGTCCACTGTTGAGACTGCTGAGCTTCCCTACCTTGCATTCCAAATCTACAATCCAACTAGGACTCTACCCGTGGCCCCTGAGGAGCCCTTGGTCGAGGACAGCACAGGGAATTCACACACTGTTGAAGTTGAGATTGGGGCTAAAGATTATTTTGAAGCGGTTGAGCCCCGAGTCTTAGATTTTGGTGAAGCTGCTCCTACGCATGAGGCTAGGGTCAAGGTTTCTGTGGTGCAGGAGGCAACTGCCACGGAGCCCGAGGAGTTAGAAGCCCCCAGAGAGGAGAGTACGATCAAGAGCTCTCTCGTGACTAAAGTACTTCTTTATCCTCCTCCAAGCCTTTGTTCTCATTTGTCCATGCCTTAATGGGTTGTCTGCCTTTTGCAACTTCATGAGCTGGCCAGCAACCTTGGAGTGATCACTGCTGAGACCACCTAGACTTGTGCAGAATTGGATGACTTTAGGTTCTCAAGGGAACGCATCCAAAGTCTAGAATTTGAGCTTGCTGAAGTCCAGAGTAGAATTTTTTTCCTTGAGGGCTTATTGAGGGAATAGGAGCGACTGAACATTTTTCTTAGAGGCAGGAACCTGCAACTGGAGGAGGAGCTCAGGACCTCTCTGAAGCCTGAGGACACAGGGCCAGCTCTGGAGCACAAGTATTGGGATACTATTAAAATGTGCCATCAAATCTTGAGGATTTTAGTCCTGAATTTTCCTACTGCTCTGTTTGATCCTTGGAATGTCAGTGCTCAATGCATGGCTGATCTAGTCGATCTCCTAGAAAGATTGAGGGCTTCTGGCTCTCCTCGGTCAGGACCTTCCAGTCAGCCAGAATCTTCTGGGCAGCCAGGATTCTCGGAGCAGACGGGAACCCTAGCTCCTTAAAGTATTTTTGTTTTTCTTTTTTGCTTATATACTACTATACACAAGTTATACATGTGAATAAAATTTATTTTATTCTTAGTGCAATCTTTCTCCTTTTCATTACTCTGACTGCTTAGGTATTGAGTTCTTCTTTGACATGCCGTAAAAAAACTTTATTTTGTATTGGCTAAGTGTCACAACCTTTTGATCATCATAGGCTGAAGATACTACCTCTAGGGTCGTCGCATTTTTGCTATTTTGAGCCTCCTAAATTTTTCAGTTCAACCTCTAGGGTTGCTTAGCGTTGTGGCCAAGTTTTAAATTCAACCTCACACGAGTTGCTTAGGCACAGTTGAGTTTTAAGTATGACCTATTGCGCTGCTGGGTACAGCCGAATTTTACGTTTGACCTATTAAGCCGCTCGGACACTACTGAGTTTTAGAGCAAGTGAAATGGATTTTCTCACCTGACTTTGGGACAACCTAAGTCTTATAGATTAGTGAAATGATATGTAAACATTTAATAAAGTGCAAGACAACAAATAAGTAAAATGAAATTTTATTATATTAACAAAATGTGTTACATGCACATCACATGATGCATTTAGCCTTACCTAGGCATCTATACATGCATTCATCGATGGTGTCCTTGGGATGAGGGCCTAAGTCCCTAGGCATCTAAGGCCAATTTTGACCTCTCGGATCAAACTGGCTACTCGGGTCTCTTGGAACATGAACCTAAGTTCTCGGGCCTTCTGGGCTCATTTAGAATATTGTGCCAAATTAGTCTTATGGACCTCTTGGGACATGGGTCCAAGTCCTCAGGCCTATAGCGCCAATTTTGCCCCTTAGGTTAGATCAGCCTCGTGGGCTTATGTCCTCGAACCCCTTACATGACTGTTGGCGTATCAGGCTGCTCTCCGATGGTATACCGCTCTTTATAGCTTTGCCATGATACGAGCTTCTTTAAGCATGCCTAGGCTTTCTTGAAGCCTTTGCGTGTTGTCTTCCGAGTTAGACGCGTGGATGCCACGCTTGCGGCCATTCCATTCCTTGGTCAGTCCGCGTCACTATCTCATGCTGTTTCGAAAACCTGTCCCAGTTTTTGTAGAAAACGGTTAAATAAGCCTTTCCTTATCAGCCTTTTGATTTCCATCTGTAACATCCGATAGCTTTCAGTATCGTGACCTCTGCAATGATGGTAGTGGCAATATTCCGACTGATCACCTCCATCTAGGTTCTTTGGTGCTTTTGGCTACTTCAGAAATTCTTCATCCTGAATTTGTATCAGGATGTTGGTACACGATTCGTTCAAGGGAGTGGGGTCCAAAGGCTTAGACTTCCCTTGAACGACCTGTTCATTCTTGCACTGCTTGGTTGATCCTCGGGAACCATGATAGTCCTCATTCTTTATTTTTTCTTCCACCGCCCTTGGGTGGGAATCCTCTTCACTTTTTGGTCTCTTTGTTTCGTTGGCCTCCTCTCCAAAGACCTATTTTTAGATCTTCTTAAGTTTCTTCTTCGTTTGAGGTTGAGCGATAGCCTTCTTTTCGTTTAGATAATCCTTCAACTTGTAAGATGTTTGCGTAGCTTTTTGCTTCGCATGGCTCTTTGCTTTTGGAGGGAATCCGCTATGAGAGGGTCCCCCTTGAAAAATGAGCTCCCAATTATTTCGAGAGTGACGAGGACTTGGCCTTTCTGGGCCATCCTCTCGAATCCGGGGACCCTAATAACCTTCAAGTTGCAGTGGGACTTTATTGCTCGAGGCAACTTGTATCCCTGGATCCTCGTGTTGGCTGGTTTGCTTCTTTCCCTTTCCCTTTTTCCTGGGACATTGTGCTCTGGGAGGCTTTGGATGGTTCTCCCTTTGACTCCCTATCTAGTTTTGAATAGAGGGTTTGGACGGCTCTTGAGAGATCGTCCACTTTCACAGCCAACACCTGCACTCAAGGGCTTGGATGGTCACCCATTCTGCTGTCCATTGCAGGGCAATTGTCATAGGAGGCTGCATCTCAGACTGGAGTACTGGCTCGGGCTCGCGTGTTCATCATTTGTTTGTAAGAGATTAAGTCTTGAAAGGAAACGCTAGACTTCTAGAAAGCCTCTCGAGAACTTTTGAAAAATGTGTTAACCTAACTTTTAGTCAATTCCCACATATGGCACCAATGTTGCATTTTCAGATTCTGGCTACTGTACAGTCAGAGATCCAAATGTGTCCGTGGACCCTTCAAACCTACTTGGATAGAACTCGTACAACATGAAGAATGTGAATGTAATTTTGAGGGGTGGAGAGAGAGAAAAAAACAAAAATAACACTCAATTTTTACGTAAAAAATTCTCTTGAATGAGAGAAAAAAATTATGGGACTTTAAGTTCAGGAAGGATTTTACTATCTTTATTTGTTACAAGTGACTTGTATCTATTGGAGGAAATGAGAACGGGAAGTAAAGGGGCATCTTGCTCTTTCTCTTCTTTGCTTTTTTTGTTTTCTCTAGTGTGATGCTGGCAGTATGAATCGAATTCCTTCTTTTGGAGCTTGGCTTGAGTATTTATACTAGACGGCTTCCACCTGCCCAGCATGGATCTTGGGTGTACAGGCGTGCCTGCTACAAACTCTGCAAATTTCATGCCGTGTCAGAGACGTTATGCGCATGCGGACTAACCTCATGTAACGTCACTTTTGCAGTGATCATACGTACTTTGCAAATTATCATTTCCTGTGCAGATTGCATGTTGCAGAGAATGCGCATACCTTAGCATAAGTCAATCTTCTGAATTGGCGTCCTCAGTCGTCCTGAACTCCTCTTCCGTGCTCATGGTGTTGGTGACTTCTAGAGTCTTCGTACTTAATAAAGGCTTTTGGCCTTCATTAAGTTCGCAAGCGTTTGGAACCAAATGTCCTTGGGGATGAAAATAAGGGCTTGGTCAACAATAAATCTCCGGACCTTTAGAGTCATATCTCAGTGCCATGTCCTCAAGGCTTTATTGAAGACTTTGGCTTCTCACGGAATCATTGAGCCTCTCAAGTTAAGTCAATCTCTTAGACTCAATCAGCTCTTTGGGCTTTTTGGGACGATGGCCTAAATTCTCAGGCACCTGAGGCTAATTTAACCTCACAAACAAAATCAACTACTTAGGCTTCTCGGGACGTGGACATAGGTTCTCGGGCCTCTTGAGCATACTTGGCCTCTTCGATCTCTTGAGCTTATTTGGCCTCTTGGGGCGAGTGTCTAAGCCTTTGAGCCTTCTTAGTTCATTGGATCAAATTAGTCTCATGGGACCTCTTTGACATGGGCTCAACTTTCAGGCATTTTATCTGGATCCTGAATACCAACACCCATCATATACAAAAATAAAGTCCATTAAAATTGTTTTTTGAGCTTAGTATGAATACATATGTTCATAAAAAAAAATCTATATTTCAAGTTGGACCAAACTTATCACTTTAATTCATAACACTGCTGGCCCAAAAAATTAATTGGACCTAATTTTTTAATTATACTTGTCCATAATATTTATACATATTAATCAAACTCTATAAAATTTTAAATTGATTAAAAGATCCAATTTTAGCCAGATCTGCAACATGAAAATCCATCATGAAATTGGATCAAATCATAATTGAAAGCCTCATGGTTTAAGATACAAGGTCAACACACAGGGATATATGATAACACAATACCCAGATTCATCAAAACCGCAATGTCTCCAAAACATCTTTAAAAAAAAAAAAACCAAAGAAAATTCAGCATGAAATGATGCAGAACAACTGTGGCCTTTGCTGCTCCAAATACAAGATTTCAACACCTTCGACTCATTCTGAGATTTTAGGGCAGGCACCACGTCAGAAACTGCCATGATCATCGAAGCAAAGGCTTCCCTTAGCCCCATACAAAGTATCAGATGCCTAGGATTTGAAGTTCACCCATCAGAGGAATGCTCAAAACATCAACTCCCCCATCCGTGACCAAAACCATATGCATCCATGTAACTTGCATGGGAATGAGCATGAGCATGCCCATCGGGGTGGCTATGGCCATCATGATCATGCTGATGTTGATCATCGTTATGGTTGGCTTCTTCAAACATCTTCTGGATGTGTTCTGGCAATTGTGGCGGCTCCTCAGCTTGTCTGACAGTTTTGGGTAGTGATGCCACAAAACTGACAATGTTTCCAGCTACTTCATCATTTGAAGCATCATCCTGAGAAACCAAAACTAATTGCATCTTAAAAAACTCTGTATGGAGAATAACAACTAAAAATATATCTAGGATAATTTGAACAGAGATGAGTTTAAAAGAGATAAGGAAGAAATAATTAAGGCTGATAATTGCATAACCCTCAATTTATTCTTTCTAGCAGATAAAAATGGCATGACAGGAAGATGATTAAGACCATTTTGGAGTAAGAATTTCCAACGGATGCATGTGTTTATCTGAAGGAGTGCAAAATCTGGTCCTCGTATTGCAGTGATCATGCATCAATTTACGAGCTTAAAATTGGGCTTAAGCTTGGCTGGTTATAGTCAGAAGTGAGCTCAAACTAGATTCGGACTAGATCAACCACTACTTGAGCTTGGGTAGCTTAATATACTCTACAGAAACATACACAGTAGTCAGGCATGGATCTAAGAAGATTTTGGAAGTCGGGTAAGTACAAAGTATTTTAAAAATTATCACAAAAGCTTTAACACTTTCATAGCTTCACTATTTTTTGACATAGAAATTTTAAAACCTTTATGTCATTATTTTTAGTAAAAAGATGGTGAAAAATCAACTAAATTCTAACAAATAAGTGGGTCACAATGGTCAATAGAAAAATTTTGTGGGTCACTAAAAAACTGCAGTAGGATCAGTAAAAAATTCATACCCCATTAAAGAAGCTGTAGATCCACCCTTTCAAGTAGCACCTCGCTAAAGCTTAGCTTGTCAACTAAACAAACTCAAAAATAGGCTCCAGATTTTTACTCAATATTTTTTTGGAACTGGGCTCCCTTGGCTCAACTGGGAACCTTATAATCATGCAAATGTGGGCAAAAAATGGGGGAAAAAGTCACTTCCATCAATTTATGAGAAATGTTGACAAAATAAGATACTTATACAGGGTTTAGTATCAATCTTAGTATTTTACATAGCATATTACTTAGTCTATAATAATATTAAGAAGGCATCACGAAAGGCAGATAAATGAAGGAAAGAGAAAATGGAAATAGAAATGTGACATTGATTCATCAGAACAGAAGCAGAGAGGAAAGGAAAATAAGAAACTGACAGACGTTTCTGCAAGGAGATCCAACTCCTTGAGAACTTTTCATAAAGCAGCAGAAACAAAAATGGAAAGGGAGACATCAGATAACAACCTCCAACTTTAAGCAGTTAGCGTAACGTTAGATGATAAGTCCAACTGAAGCAAATATAGTTGACTAGCAATCAACCACCACCAGTGCCTCTAATCGACTGTCTTATAAACTACAAGTCCATGCAATGGTTCAATCACTGTTCAGCCCGACAACCATATCCCAAAATAGAAACAATACTCCAGATCAATGGCATTTGGAGATGCCATAGCCAAAGAGGCATATAGTCAGAAAATCAATGGAGAAGAAAGAAATGAGAATCAGTCTGCCAGCATTCAAGAAATTCAGCCATAATGCTGTCTTGCTTCTCTTATTTTCAGACCTCTCTCTCTCTCTCTCTCTCTCTCTCTCTCTCTCTCTCCCCTTTTAAAAACTTCAATACAAGCAAAACCCAGATTTTCAATTCCTCTCTAAAGCCACATCGGTGTGTTTAAGGCCCCTACTGACCAAGCTATAGACAGTTCCACTGCCCATTACATGGAAGCTTGAATTAATATGGACGGTATAGACTAGTTTGAGGCCTTGGGACAATGGAAGAAAGCACCAGTATCAGAATGAACCATGGGAATATCGGGTGATATGCATTACTATCGGAATTATCAAATGCAAAGAAATGGAACTTAGGGGACAAATATTAGCCGATACATGGGAAAATATCGGGTGCGTAGTTTGATATTATGAATATTAGAATACATGGGGGAAATATTAGCTGATGTAAGGGGATTTATTATTGATGCAGCGACATCACGATTTTGTGGTGGTATCAGAAATATTGGTATCCGGAGCCAATAACAAATGTATTGGCCAATATTTTATATCATACTTGGGACCAAGAGTTCCTTGGTTCAATTCACTTCATGTTCAGAGTGCACATAATTGTCTAGAAAAATAACTTTTACAAAATAAAAATTTTGGAAATGCCCAGGCAGTGGATGACAATACTGCTGGAAGTCACAGCCTGAATCAATCAGTCAAAACTGTAAGGTTGCTTTGTGATGATGATGACAACTAACTACTAGAGAAACAATACATGAATTGAATAGGACAGGAAGATAGCTGCATACACATTAGCAATTACCAGCAAGTCAATTAACACTTGGAAAATCTAGGACAAATGTGGATGCAACATGACAATATATCTTAGCATTCAAACACCCTGTCATTGATATTGACCTCACACTTATGCTAACAACATTGCCCAATACAAATGAGTATTTCACACAATTTTAAAATTAGGACTGATGAGACTAAGCATTCAATCAATTTGCTTAAGGATGGTCATTCGCATATTGAGCAAAGAAGACTAGTCATTTTATATAAAGCCAATGAATTCAATAAAAGCTCAACTGAATCAGCCTGTGAATGAAAAATAGAAAAAGACGCAAACCCACAGAAGGTTCATAAGAAAACTCTCAAGTAGTCTTTGTCTGGTTGGATGGAGAATTTGTTTTTTCCCTAGAGTGCTATTTTCCCCATTCTTTATTTTCTGTTGTTTACCAAGGAAGAAAATTAACAAGGGGGAAAATTAGAAAGAAAAGCACATTTCAAAACAAACTTCTTACTTAGGAGTTAGGCCCCACACGGTTTACGTTGAATAGAATTTTTTTCTAGAATGTTCATTTCCACTCCTGTATTTTCTGTTGTTTGGCAAAGGGGAAACTTCAGGGAATGCAATTTTCTACTCATGGGGGCAAATCAACTTTTCCTCCAACACTGATGGCATTAATTTTCCATCGTCCTTTCTATGGCCACCGCCTTACTGCCATCATAACCACTTCTACTGCCTAATGCTCTACGCTCCCAGCCCACAAACCACCCAAAGCAACCACATTAGCTACTGATCCTACAATCGTCCAAACCAACCCTTGTTTTACAAGGAAAATGAATTGAAACCTGCAGCCAAACAAAGGAAATGTAAAAGATGAATAATATTTTTGTTCAAAATATTTTCTGCTGAAGAAAATCTTCTGAGGAAAAAAAAATTATTGAACCAAACAGAGCCTAGAATAAGAAATTTTATCATTTTGGTGCCAAAGTGAGGAGCACCTCTGGACGCATGGCCGTGGTAATACTACTTGTTGGGTCCCAATTAGGGCCCATAAAACACGACCCAAGAGGCCCAAGAGACCCAGAGGCCCCAGAGGCCGAGAGAGCTTAAAATGCCTGAGACCCTGTTTTCGACGTAAGAAGCCCGGAGACATCAGATATTCCTTCAGGCCCCAGATTAACCCGAGAGGTCAATAAAGACCCAATGACGCTCCACAAGAGACCAAAGATCCTTCAATCATTAAGGGTACATTTGGCGTCCGAGAGCTGTCTCCCTTAATAAGTTTGCGTACTCACAAAGGGACAATACACGCCGCCTAAAGACGAGGACTATTTCATAAACGAACGCGAGCGCCGGCTAATCAACTTCGCCATTACCAAGAAGCCAAAATGACTAAGCATGACAACTCAGATGGTTCTCTGCGACCAATGAGCATAGACCATCATGAAAAGTCCAAACGGCTCCTGACACGCCGGATACGCAAAGCTGGCGTCCCTGACACGTCATATCCGCAAGACAGGCGCCGCATCTACCATACTGATGACAGGTGTCCCTGACACGCCGCACCAGCAGGGCCGGTGGCAGGCGCCCCTGACACGCCAGTGCCACGTGTCCTTTCCCAATGGTACAATTTTTTCTCTATAAATACCCCCTTTCATGCAACAAATAGGGGACTTTTTCCCAGATCGGAGAGAGTTTCTACATATGAAGACTAAGAAGAGAAAAGGAAAAGATACTCCCAAAAACTTGTATTTTGTAACACTTCCACCCATAGTGAAGTATTTTAAAGGCCCAAAGCCTCGTGGTTTTTTCCCTCTCAGTCAAAGGAAAAGTTTTCCATGTAAATCGGTGTTCTTCTCTCCCTCTCTACATCTTTCCATCCTCAAGTATTTGTGTTGCCATCG
>JAOVVI020019854.1:0-10018 GCA_028571085.2 Nepenthes alata | reverse complement strand
AGTAGTAGATAACAAAACCAATGAAATCATTGTATACAATCAAAACTCCCACTGAACAACACAAGTAAAGCTCCCCATGAACAAAATGCATCCCAACACAAAAGTATGGCTCCCCCTAACAAATATAATAAAAATATGTCTCTTCCTTTTTGTCACGAAAGGCCAAAGACAAGGCATCATTCGGACTTCGAGGAATTGCTAGAAGACTAATGAACATACTGCTACCGCAATCGAATGAGCGTAGCCTCCTAAGTAGCTAAACGTGAGTTAAGAAACTCAAAGCCGGCAATGATATCTGAATATAGCTAAGATTAGGAAGCATAGATGCACTCCTGAGAGGACTAGAGGCGCTCAAAGGGATCGGTAAGGTAGACAATTTGTCCCATCAGTGCTGTAGAGGAAGAGGTGGAGTGCCAGAAAGGTGGAAACAGCCTAGGACTCGAGAGGTCAGGATAAAACAAGGTGGAGCAAGACGAACCACTCTCAGGCTGAAGAGAAGGCACCTCAGGGAGGGGCTCATTGAAAGGCTCAGGGGGATCCACGGAGAAGCGGTGAATATGTGATCAGCTTTGGGTAAAAGTAGTGGATGAAATGGGGTGCGCAGCTGGAGACAAGGAAGATCGGGAAAAAGGATACCTAACTTCGTAAGCAACCAATGAATGAGACAACCATGAAAAAAGACAACCTTTCTGGAGTTGAAATGGGAAAACATGTGAGAGCAAAGGCAGGATGCAAGCCAATATGCCACCCACTCAAGAAAATATAAAGAAAAAGGCTTTCTCAAGGGGGATAGAAGAGAAGTGAATGATAGAAAAAATATTTGTAAGTGTAATCCAACTCACGACCAATCGTCGAGGAGAAAAAAGTCGGGTTTTAAAAGACCTCCCATTCATTGTGAGATCCCAAAATCTAATGGCTTAAATGTTGACCAGAATGCACACTAAGTTGATCGGCATCCCAAAACAAAAGTTGAAACTGGAACTGCATGTATTTAAACTCGGCCACGTGAAATAGAACTTGGCCCTTCTGCATGTAAATTGAACATTGGCCTTCTGCATGAATTTGATTTTTAAGTGAAGAATGAAACCGGCACTGCATGTATTTGAACTCGGCTTAATTAGAATAAGAAATATTGACCAAAAAGTTAACCGAATAAACTAACGGTAACTAAAGACAAAAGTACATCTTACTATTTAGTTAGAATCTAACTAGGCGGCTATCAAATGGAGTAAGTAAACTAACCTAGTTACTCCCACCTACCGTCTGTGAATAAGTACCAAAGTTAGTGACTTACCTCCACTTACCCCACCTAACCCCTCCTCTATAAAAACCCTGCGTTGGTTGAATATAGCAAAGGCAAATGCAAGCAGTAAGGAAGAAGTGGAGGAGAGAAAAACTTCAGACGATAATATTGGGCGACCGATTGTCAGGCAAGTTACTTCAAACGCTAACTTTTAAAGTTCATACTTCCGTCTTCAAAATTCCAGTTTCAAAAACTACAAGTTTTCCTTCCGATTTAAAATTATTGCTTAAGTGATATACTGGCTTCTCATCTGTATTTATTCTATTTCTGTTTAACTAAGCTTTGCATGATTAAAATCAAAATCGATATTTGCTTGTAAACGAACTCGGCTTCCTGCATGTAAAAATGAAATCGACATTATAAGCATCAAAATCGGCCCGTTGCCTAAGAAAAACGAAACCGGCTCCTTACACGTTGAAAATCATAATCGGCATTTATGCCATGAAAGTTGAAATCGGCCGGCTTGCATGTTTGAATCGAAATCGGCTTGCATGTTTGAAATTAGAAACCGGCCTTTGCATATTTGAAATCGGAACCGGCTTGCAAGTTGAAATCGAAAACCAGCCCTTGCATATTGAAATCGAAACCGGCCCCTTGCAAGTTAAAATCAAAATTGGCTCTTACATGTTGAAATCGAAATCAGTCTCTTATATGATAAAATCGAAATCGGCCCTTACATGCTAAAAATTGAAATCGGCCCTTTGTATGATAAAATCGAAATCGGCCTTGGCATGCTAAAAATCGAAATCGGCCCTTTGTATGATAAAATCGAAATTGGCCTTGGCATCCTAAAAATCGAAATCGGCCTTGGCATCCTAAAAATCAAAATCAGCCCTTTGTATGATAAAATCAAAATCGGCCTTTGCATGTTAAGATCAAAATCGGCCCTCGCATGAAAATCAAAATCGGCCCTTTTGCATGGAAATCAAAACCGGCCCTTTTGCATCATAAACCACGAGTCCGGCCTTCCCTTGATGAAAGACAAGTCCGTCCTTCAGAAAAAAGCACTCCGTCTTTCAGTAAAAAGCACTCCGTCCTTCAGTGAAAAGCACTCCGGCCTTCAGTGAAAAGCACTCCGAATTTTTGAACTTCGGCCTTTCCTTAAATGAAAAATCAAGACCGGCCTTGTGAACATGGAAATCCAAACCGGCCTCCCCCCTTGTAAATGAAGTCCGGCTTGTGTAAGAAGAAAATCAGGTCCGTCCCTTAAAGCATGAAAACACAACAACTCCGGCCTTCCCTTGAGGCACAAAAACTTCGGCCTTTCCTTAGGTAAAATCAACTTCGGCCTTCTCTTGTGTAAAGAAAATCACAACCGGCTTTTGTGTGAAGAAAATGAAGTCTGGCCTCCCTTCTCATAAGATTCAAACAAAGATAAAATCTAAAACTGGCTTTCCTTTGTAAGAAAATGAACTCCGGCTTTGTATTGAAAATGAACTCCGACTTTGTATTAAAAATAAACTTCGGCTTTATATTGAAAATGAACTCCGGCTTTGTATTAAAAACTAACTCCGGCCTTGTATTGAAAATGAACTCCGCCCTAGTATTGAAAATGAACTCCGGCCTAGTATTGAAAAAGAACTCCGGCTTTGTATTGAAAATGAACTCTGGCCTTGCATTGAAAATGAACTCCGACTTTTAAACTCCGGCTTTTGTTGAAAAATAACTTCGGCTTTTAAACTCTGACTTTTGTTAAAAAGAACTCCGGCCTTCAGAAAGCGATAAGAAGATAAGAAGAAATTGTGACTGATACTGAAAATGGCTTTCAGTAAGCAATAAGAAGATCTTTATGTTCTGTTATTGTATCTCCGTTCTGTTATTATGGACCCAAAACTGATATGCAGTCAGGTAAGGTTCTCCGGCATGCGGCTTAGAACGTTATGGTGGTAATCGAGGATAACTCTGTCCATGGAGTTATATGTGGTCCGCCTTTCCTCAGGACGTTACGGTCAGGAGGAAAGTTATGTTTCTAACTTACCTTCGGGAGGCACATCGTCCTGTTTCCGAGAGATGGGATCATCTATTCTGTTCTATTCAGTACCCCCTTGGATTGGGGAAGGATCTCGTGAGGTGGGATCATGTGTTATGTTTATTGTCGTTGATTGTGGGGACTGAACACAATCTATCCTCGATTATTCGCCCTCTCCGCTATTAGGGTCTATTAGTAGGGTCCTTTACTGATAAAAATGAGATTTCTGTAAAATATAGAGGTAAGACCGACTTTTACTTTCTTGATTATTAGTACATTAATTTCTAATTTTTGAAGACCATTTCTATTTTCTGACAGTTCTGTATACGTCTGCATCATGTTTCTATTATGAATCACTTCCTTATTACATTTGTAACTTTATGTGAAATAGTATCTGTTTTGCTGAGTTATGTTTCGCATACATGTTTACTATATACCTGTATGTACCTTGCTGGGCCTCGCCTCACTATTTTCTATTTTTCCCCCTCAAGATGAGACTTTAGAGCTTGTGCCTGACGAGTTGGAGTGATTAGGGCTTGTCTGAAGAATTATTAATGACTCAGAAGCTTATTTTGGAAGATATTATTGTAATGACTTGTTTATAATTCATGAACTTTTATAGATAAATATTTTTTGATTATGTATTCGAAAATGAATACTTTGGAATGAATATGAATGTTTCCGCAAGATGTTAGAGTAACTTCCGCTATGCTTCTTATGTTTAAAAGTATATGGGTCCTAGATGGCATCTGTGATCCTGTGTTGCAAATGACAGATACAGAATAAATAAAATAAAATAAAAATAATCCGTTCCGTCACATTTGAGGTGGGAGATTATGTCTTTTTGAAAGTGTCACCGTCTAAGGGAACATTTAGATTCGGGGTGAAAGAAAAACTGAAGCTACGTTTTATTGGCCCTTTTGAGATTTTGGAAAGGATCAGAGAAGTGGCTTATAGGTTGGCATTACCACCTAATTTGGCGGATGTTCATGATATATTCCATGTATAGATGCTTCAGAAGTATATTCATGACCCCACGCACGTCATTGAGTACGAGCCCTTGACAATCGAAAAGGATTTATCTTATGTTGAGGAGCCGATACTGATATTGGATCGAAAGGATCAGAGATTGCGTACAAAGATTATTCTCTTAGTAAAAGTTCTCTAGAAAAATCATTCACTTGAAGAAGCAACATGGAGTACAAGGAAGAGATCTAGAGCAAATACCCCCATTTGTTTCCTCGAAGTATGTAACTTTGTTAAATTTTGAGGATAAAATTTTATAAGTGGGAGAGGATTCTAAGGTACGGGTATCTAAAATATAGTCAATCCTAGTAATTAATTGGTATAATAAGGTTTGGGATAAGTAAAATTGAGAAAACTAAAAAAATTGACTTAGTGCAGCAAGCAGCAGATTTGGGCTCGCTGCTAGCTCGAGCCCAGCAACGAGCGTAAAAAATAGATTGAGCTAGAAAGGCCCGTGCACGTTGTTCACTCATAGCAAGCTGGAAGGCGCTAAATCCAATGCATGTGTGCTCGCTGGGCGCTCGAGCGCAAACCCAATTTCCCCCACCAACCTGACTTCGTTTTTCTTATAAAAGGGAAAAGGGAGAGGTTTTGGAGCATGACCATGAAGAGTATCAAGGAGGAAGGAGGAGAAATAAAATGAAAAGAGATTCTTCACCAATTTTGATCCAATCAAAGTAAGAAAAATAGTAGATTCGGCAAAGGCAAGTGTTCCTCGGACGTTATTTTCCATTTTTACCGCTTTTTAATATCTCTATATTGGTATTTATGCTCTAAAATCTTCTTCCTCTATGATTTATGTAAATGAAGCATGTTTCTCTTAATTTTTCGGATGGATTTTATGTTTACCCATATGTATTATGATATATGGTTTCAAATCCATGGATAAACACGTGTTCAGTGTCCGATTTGAGTTTGGAAGCTCTGTGTGAAACCCTAGAATGAAAATTAGGGATTTGGTGTTTAAAATCCTTGAATTTTGAGATTAAATGTTGATTTGAAAAAGGTTATTGCTCATGCTATGATTTTTATCTGAAAAATTTATATGAAACTATCCTGTTACGTTACTATGGATTTCTGAAACTATCTGATGGGTTATATGTTTAAATCTGACTGGCTTTCTGAGGCACAATGAATTAAAAGTTAAGAAATAAGAAAAAAGACATTTTTGATTCTGTTAATTAGGATCAAAGACTGATATACGGTCAGGTAAGGTTCTCCTGCATGCCTTAGAACGTTACGGTTGTAATCGAGGATAACTCTATCCATGGAGTTATACGTGGTCCTCCCTTCCTCAGGGCGTTAGCCTAGAAGGTAGAATTCTATGTCTGACCTGCCTTCGAGAGGTAATTTTGTAACTGATCCCACTAGAAAGGATATCTTTGTTCTATTTCTGGCCTCTGATTATGTGCGTAACACAATCTATCCGTGATTATTTGCCCCCTCGGCTAGTAGGGTTTACTAGTGTGGTCCTTCGGATGGTAAATTTTGATTTTTAGAACTTACTGAGTTTGATACCGATTTTTGATTTCTGATGCCTGTTATACTGATTTATGTTTTCTCCTATTTTCCTGCACATTTCTGTTCTTCAGATATTTCCATAATTTTACTTAATTGTACTTATATATGTATGAAAGAATTACACTTGCATATTTTTACGGTACCTTACTAGGCTTCGGCTCACTCTTTTATTTGTTTCCCTCCAGATGACACAGTAGAGTTGATTCCGGACAAGCAAGAGTAGATAAAGCCTAGTGAAGAAGACTTTTAGGAGCTTTAAAGCCTATTTTGGGAGTCTGATTAGTTTAAATATAAATTCCTAAATTGTGGATGAAAATTATATATTAATGGTTATGACACGTTCTGTATTTTTATTGGAATGGTATTTCTGCTTCCACAGGTTTATATTTTGGATGTAGTTCCGCTTACGCTATTTGCTTTTAGATTTGTACAAGTCCTAAACGACATCTTTTGTATGAAATTAGATGTTGTGGACTAGAATGTTGATATAGAGCTATAATTGTGTATATGGCATTAGAGGATCCTGTGTCAGTGATGAAAATGTGTGTTGATATACATTATTTTGTATATTTGCATGTTTTATTCAGGTTAATTGTATCAGTTTAGCCCAATTTTAGAGAAAATTTTGTCCATTTTCCCTTAGAGTTCTAAGATGTTATTTTGGGCTTCAGTTTTGTATGGTCATTGATGGAATGTATTAGAGGAACAAAATAATAATAATAATAATATGTTCATTTTTCCACAATTATAATGTATACCATTCGTTCCAAATACTAGCTATATGTTTTTTTGGTAAGTAAAATGCATTAAATTTAAAAGAAAATTATAAAACTTTGTGCTAACTCCAAGTATTTTTCTAACTTAAAATTAGAACAAAGACAATGGGGAGTACCCCAAAACTCATGAATATGTCCTGATCTGAGACCAAGACCCAAGACATGAAAAAATAAAAATACAATCGAAAATATATCAGCTCATCATAGATCATATGCTTCCAAATAAAAGTCACTAACTTAGCCTTCTAAAATCCATATCGGCAGCAGTGGCTACGTATGTAGCATACATCATCAAACGTGCTAGGTGCAGACCGGACATCTTATACCGGGAAAGTGTGAGAGTAGGAACCGGTGTGCCCAACAGTGCCAAATCGGCCACGTCAGCCAATCCCGCAACCCAATCGGGAGAATGTGAGAGGAGGAGCCAGTTTGACCAAAAGAGCCGCTTGGTCCAAGTCAGTAGGTGTTCCATACCGGAAAGTGGGAGAAAGACAGGCAAGAAAAAGAACAAGTCATATCGGCATATACAACCGACAATTCCAAACCGGGGAAAACAGAACATCGTTCCACACCGGCATTTTATTGCATGTCGGGCGAAAAGCCACCGGCCGGCAACTAAAGGATTGCTAGCCACGTCGGCAAGGCCAAACCGTCCACAACACCATACCGGGCAAAACTGCAGCCAATCTGGGCGACTGAGCCATGATAGCAAGGAAACCCAAACCGGGCAAAACACAACCTGTCTACATCCACCTATCCAGGAAATACTCCATGCCAGCAAAACATACCAGATTTCCAAACCGGCATTTTCCGGCATTTTGTTGCACGCCGGCCATTGAGAACAATTCGGGTACTGCTTGCTCAGCAAGAAGCGCATCCAAAGAATGACACCTCCCATAAGCAATTCACTATCCAACTCAAAATCATAGATGGGGCTGCAGCACCTCACGGGCAGTAGGGCATCAGTGTTTCCAGGGAAAACTAACAATGCCATTGGATCATGTAACGAGCAGCCTAATCCACCAGGTGCAAGGTTCAACACAGAAGGCACCAAACTAGAAAAGCAGCAGTTTGGCAAAGGAAATAGCAGCAGCACATGACAGCTGGAATCCAGAATCATTTGTACACCAGACCCTGTCACATTAAGAAGGTTGGATACACTGCTACATATCAAAACGTATGCAAAGATCCTTGATTTTCAGCAGAGGACAGCATCCGGTGCAGATTAACCCAGGGGCATCCTCCAAAATTACACCACTCACCAACACAGCAGGAAAGCTACACCACTACAGCAGTAGTTGCCTCTTCATTCAAGACCAACATAATTATATGGATTAGGCGAACGTTTCTTTTTTCCGCCTTTTGGATCTTTGGTGGTTAGGTTTGAAAACCCCTCCTCTCGAATCAGGGGTCGAGTCAATGGTAGGGAGGGGGGAGGGTGAAGCAAAGCGAGATCTGACAACATCGAATTGTGAACGCATCTCAGCAATGTTCCTTCTCAACTCGCCTATACTGGTGCACGCCCTTGGCTCCTTACTATGTTGAGAGGCAACATAAGGGCTCGGGGCAGGGCCAGAGAAATCAGCAACCACAAAAACTGAGCCAAGGGCTTTTGACCGGTCTTCCTCTGAGATTGGCAAAGGGGCAGCGCATCTGCTAGGCATATTAGCATCAGAAGCCTTAAGTCCCTGGTGCACCATATCTACAAAAGCAATCGAACAATCACAATTAAAGTGCATAACCCCTTTGGGACAAATGTGGGAACCATAACAGGGTGCATCATTTTCAGCAAGGGAGTTAGCCACATGGGCCATGGCTTCTGATAATCCCTGCTCGCAGTCCTTACCCTCACCATTCGAGTTGATACAGTCACTGACCAGATCTGGCGTTGACAGCATAACATCAGAGGGAGGAAACTGGGGATCCGACCCCATCCTGCCAAACAGTTGTTGCACAGGAAAAATGCCACTTTCCTCAACAGCCCTCAAAGGCAGCTCCGACCTCTGGACATAATCCTTCAATTCGCCAACAACTCTAGGCCCTATGGAGGACTTGCATTCTTCTGCACCTTCCTCCTGCTCAACCAAATCCTCAGAAACCTGGAGGACCGCAAAAGAGTTAATGGAATCTTTCACATCCATTACCAACTCCTTAGAAACAACATGAGCCAGACAAGGGGATGTGGAGGAGATCAGCTGCTCATTAGAATCCACATGACCCTCCATAGCAAAATCAGCATGCAGCGCCATCTCCAATGGCACATTATGTTCGACAATAGTAGCCGCTTGTTCAAAACCAGAAGTCACAGCATGCCCAAGATTCTAATACTGTGATTTGTTAACGGCATTATGGACATCCATAGATAAAAGGGCCCCACTACCAGCCGAGGTATCACCAGGGGTCAAGTTCTTAGGAATAGCATCCTGTTGAACAGGCATATTCTTCTGGGTGCTCTTCTGGTTAGCAGAGCGACCATTTACATGATGCACCGGCCTCCACGGGTAAGCTACCTCTACGTCAACAACCATGGCCATTTCATTATCACCAGATTTAACTCTGATTTTGTAGGAAGGGGAGCATTTTTACTCACTTCAACGCATATCCGTGCGAAGTGCACACGTTCCATCCGAGATGTGCTCGAGTCCAGTTGGAGGGGTTTACCAACCCCACTTGCTATACAACTAAGAACTAAGGGGGTCCAGTATTTGATCGGGAGGTTGAAAAGAGTAATCCAAACAGGAAATATTTGGTGAGAGACCTTAGACAACTCCATTTTAGGCAGCCATCGTTTAAGGAAAATGGTTTTCTTGCCAAAAGCCCAGGGGCCTTTAGACAAACAGAGTTTAATTATTTTTCAGACGCAAACCAAAAGAAGAAGAAGCCATTTTCATTCCCAGCTACATGACTTAGCCCAAATATGGCCCAAATTTTGCGGGCAATGTTGCTAACCGCCAAAAAGTGTAATGGAGTTTCATAGAAGTACCCCACTAGTGTTGCGCCCCATAATTCCTGGCTCTGCCGAATGACCTCGGCCAGAGGAGATATGGAGACAACATCCCCATCAATAGATTGAGGGGGATAAAATTTAAGTGGAGGACAAAGACTAACTCCATTATTTTGGACGACATCTACCCAGGAGAACGGGGGCATTCAAAGAGCCACACCTGAATTGATTTGCGAGGAGTTTGGCACATTCCCAGATTCGGCAACGGCTTCGATCTAGACCACACCAGAAGATGAATACTGGTAGGCCAGATTTGCAGCAAGAGCAACAGCTTCAGAATTAGAAGTCGTTTGCCCCTGACCATCCGCGCACCCAATTTGCGCCGAGTTTAAACACTGGTCTGCATTCCCTTCATACAAATCGAGGGGAGAGGGAGACGACATCAATGTGTGGGAGTTGCAGAGGTCCAAAGGCTTCAG
>JAOVVI020019853.1:0-10018 GCA_028571085.2 Nepenthes alata | reverse complement strand
TGCATCCATGCAACAATCATCAAGACGACTACATCTCAATATGTAGCGTCGACCGACACGCCCCACACCCCCGGGGACCAGGGCAATCCTCGTTCTTCTACAGTAGTTTCCTAAAGCGTACCACAGACATCACCCGCTCCCACGAGCGGCCAAAATATGTCGCCAAGTATTCCTCGGGTTCACACCGCGATGGACATGGTATACTAAAGAAGACTACCACTATGGATCAGGGTCCTAGTTTTAAGGTTAGTTTAACACTTGGAGAGGGAAATCCACATTTGCCACACACAATCACATCTCGGGAAATCTCATTCCCATCACAAGATATCTAATCGGGAGATCATCTCATTAAACACATCTCCATCTAGGAGATTATAACATCACAAGCACAATGTGGATTCCCTTCAATTTACATCACGGTTCACAATATCTAGTGGGACTCAATTTCCTTAATCCACAACAAAACATCACAAGATCAATTTAAATTTCTGCGGGATCCAGTTCCCTTAATCACAATAATCAATCCAAGTTCACGAGAGAGATTAGATTTCATACCTCAGATGATCACATATCACTTTGAAACCTTCGGGACTCATCCCCTGCCTCCAGCACATGGATTCACATTTCGGAGCTTACTTTTACGTTTAATCAGTTAAACATTACTTTCACAATAATTTTGAAGGCATATCACTTCACATTTCTCATTTCATTTTAGGTGATCAATAACAGATTTTCTTTTGAACACCCGGACGCCGTACACGATTCAATACTTGAAAAACGGATGTCCAGTGGATTTGTACGTACACTTTGTACACGATATTTCACATTCGAGTTTGATTTCTCTTAACACGAGGGTGGAAATATGCAACTTCCCTTTCATTTTTTGATAAACAACATTGGGAAACTCTTAAGGCTCCCGGATGCCACAAACGGGTCAAATCTTACGGGGTTTGGCATCCGGTCGATATATACTCACAATTGGAACACGGGGATTCATATTCTAGGGTCCTTTCAACATTTCATGAAGGTGAAAACATGCATTTTCCACCTTGGGTCTCGGGTGAACAGTGTCAGGGCCAATTTAGAGGGCTAGGACATCACGATCGGGTCAAAATATGAGAGATCGGACCCGCGGCCGACATATATACATCATTGGGACGTGGGGATTCACATTTTGAGGTCAATTTTATGATACACGGCCGAGAAATGGGAAATCCCTATTTTTTGTGGGTTAGGGTTTTGGTGAAACCATACCGGGTGGATCGGACACGATCCGCACAACTAACTACATTTTCTTCGATCATTAATCATGGGTTTCAAGATTCTAACAAGAATTATGGGTATCGACACAAAATACCCACACGAAACAAACAAAACATCAAACGGGAATGAGAAGTGAGTATAAGAACACTTGCCTCGACGCGTGCTTTCAGTTTTATACCTGGCTCTCGAACGGATCTGGACTCCCGGGACTCGATCTCCCTCCTTCTCTCTCTAAAACTGACACTCCCTCTCTCTCTAAAACCCTCGGTCGTGCGAAAATGAGAGGAGAAGAAAACTCTACGCGTATTTATACTATGCGCACCGCTCGAGTGCAGCTTGAGCAGCCAGCGGGCGGCGGCACAAGCCTACTGGCCGTACACCAACAACACGAACCCGAACCCTTTCCCGATTTTTTCTTTCGATACTAAACCTTATTCGATCCATAGGATTAGTATTGATCATTAATATACTAATCACCTCATTATTATCAAGTTCTTAAATCCAGAACCTCACAGTCATAGCCCTTTTTTTGCACCATTTTGCAAGTCAACGCGTTGACCGGCCAAAAAAACCATCTTGCCATTTCTTTATACTAGGCAATTGCAAACAAGGAAAATCTTCAGGCTGGTCAATGATCCCAGCATTTGCAGCAAACCAGCAAAAACTACAATCTGGCCAATGATCTTTGCCGGGAATAAGTCAGCAAACCATAATAGTCTTCAATCCTATTCCGTAGCTTCATCGACCACGGTTTTTAATCTCCTACTTAGACATAAGGAACGAATTTGGCCCTTATAATGCCTCTCTCAAACAAGTCAACCTCGACAATTCCAGCACACAACAACTGCGTTCTTTTTTAGCTTCATGTACACTGCTCCTCGTCCACAATTGCATTATACACATCCCATTAATCTCAGCCACAATTGCATGTCACAGTATCTAGAGCGATACCTCGACCATTAATCTTAGACTCAAGGGCCATGAGCATAAAAAGTCCCTGGACAGTTATGCTACCTTCTCTGCCTTCAATGAACTCGGTCCTTCTGCGCTGCTCTTTTGCATCTCGGATGAAACCAAAACAAGGTAGCAGATAAAGACCTCATTCTCCTCTACAGCTCCTTAGCCGTTTACACCTCGGCACATTGCATATATCTTGGCCAAAAGCTGATATCACATTCGATTGCATCTCAGCTCTTTTCCGACTTCTCGACCCAAAAATAAAAATCTTTGACATTTGCATCTCGATAACTTTATATAGCAGCTTTGCACTTTTTGGTGATGCTACATACCGGGAAATATGCCATCCGCCAGTAGGCATACTTTTTTTTGGATAATAGCATGCCGAGCAAGGAAAACCGGTTAAAACCCAATGTCTGCCAAATAAAACCTAGCATGGGAAAGTAAAACAGCCAGAATGCACAAACCAGCCTTACCCTCTAGCCAAATCGGCAATCGGTTGACTTTTAGGTTGACACTTTTACGTGAGGAACCCTTAGAGTTCTTGGAAGCAGATTTTTGCTATCTTTGGGACTTGGCTTACTTCAGGTTCCTTCTTGCTCGGAGGGAGAATGAATGGAATACACATTATTAACTCTTCTGTCAGACAGCCGCTGTGAGCACTTGGAGGCATCAGAGGATCCAAGAAGGCTCACTGCCGGTGTGACAGAACAAATTTTTTTTGATTTTGTCATTCATAACACAGGATCACAGATGCAATCTAGGACCTATATACTTTTAAAAATAAGAAGTATAGTGAAAGTTTCTCTAACATCTTGCAGAAATATTCATATTCATTCTAAAATATTCATCTCCGGATACATAATCAAAATATCTATCTAAACAAGTCATTATAATAATATTCTCCAAAATAAGCTTCCGAGTTTTTAATAATTCTTCAGGCAAGCTCTAATCACTTCAACTCGTCAGGCATGAGCTCTAAGTCTCATCTAGAGGGGGAAAAATAGAAAACAGTGAGCCGAGGCCCAGCAAGGTAGATACAGGTATATAGTAAAACATATATGCGGAACATAACTCAGTAAAATAGATACTATCACACATAAGGTTATGAATGACAAAAGAAAGTGATTCATAACAGAAGCATAATGCAGACGTATACAGAACTGTCAGAAAATAGAAACAATCTTCAGAAATCAGAAATCAATGTGCTTATATTACAAAAAGCAGAAGTCGGTCTTACCTTCATATTTTATAGAAATCTCATCTTTATCAGTAAAGAACCCTACTAGTAGACCCTACTAGCGAAGGGGGCAAATAATCAAGGATAGATTATGTACATCTTCCCACAATCAACGGCATTAAACAGAACAGATGATCTCATAAGATCCTTCCCCTATTACGTGGGGGTATGGAACAGAACGGAAGCTACCCTCCTATTATAACGCCCTGAGAATGGGCGGACCACACATAACTCCATGGACAGAGTTATCCTCGATTACCACCGTAACATTCTAAGGCATGCTGGAGAATTTAACCTGACTGCATATCAGTCATGGGTCCAAATTAACAGAAACAAAAGCAGAAATACTTACTTCTTATCGTTTACTAAAAGCCATCTTCAGTATCAGTCACATTTTCATCTTATCTTCTTATTGCTTACTGAAAGCCATTTCCAGTTAGAAATATCACAATTTACCCTTCAGAACTTGTGATTAGAAACTGTGTATAGATATCTTAAGGCTGGTTCAAAAATCACAACTGAATTTCGAATCATACAACTTAATTCAAGAATCATATACTTAAAAAGTCGATTTCAAATCATATAAATTAATTCAAAGATCATATATGGTTGAGGCCAGTTTTGATTTCATGGCAGGGCCGATCTTGAAAAAGGGCCGGTTTAGATTTCATTAGAGGCCGGACTTGATTCATCATGCAAAGAGGGCCGGTTTGGATTGTATCAAGCAAAGGCGCCGGTTTGGATTTCAGGGTATACTTGCCGGTTTCAATTTCATTATGTAGAGGCCGGACTCCGATTTCAACATACCAAGGGCTGGTTTCCGAATTCGATATGCAAAAGGGCTGATTTTGATTTCAGCATGTAGGAGGCCGATTTTAACTTTATACACACGAAGGCCGATTTTAACTTTATACAAAGGGGCCGAACTTGATTTTATCATACAAAGGATCGATTCTGATTTTTAACCAGCAAAGGCCGATTTTGATTTTAACATGTAAAGGCTGATTCTGCCAAGGCCAGTTTTGATAGAAGGCCGGTTTCGATTTCAAAGGGGGCCGATTATGATTTTAAACCTGTCAAGGCCGGTTTCAATTTTGAACCTCCCATGGCCGGTTTTGATTTTACTATGCAAGGTGCCGGTTTTGATTTTAACATTCAAATGGCCGATTTCAATGTAAGGGCAGATTCCGATTTTTAACCTGACAAGGCCGGTTTCGATAGAAAGGCCGGTTTTAATTTCAAAGGGGGGGGGCCGATTCTGATTTTAAACATGCAAACAGGACGATTCCGATTTTAATCCTACCAAAGCCGGTTTTGATGCAAAGGCCGGTTTCGATTTTAACATGTAAGGCCGATTTCGATTCATGTGAAGGCCGATTTCGATTTCCATGCAAAAGGGCCGATTGCTAGCCGATTTATATTTTAACATGCAAGGGGCCGATTTCAATTTTAACACATATGAGGCCAATTTTGATTTTAAACATGCAAATAGGCCTATTACGATTTTAATGCAAAAAGCCGATTTTGATTTTAACACAAAAGCCGACTTCAATTTTGACGCACAAGGCGATTTCGATTTTAACAAGGGGCAGATTTTGAATTTGATGCGAAAAGCCGATTTCGATTTTAACACAAAGGCCGACTTCGATTTAGACGCACAAGCCGATTTCGATTTTAACAAGGGGTAGATTCCGATTTTGATGCGAAAAGCCGATTTTGATTTTAACATAAAGGCCGACTTTGATTTAGACGCACAAGCCGATTTTGATTTTAACAAGGGGCAGATTTCGATTTTGATGCGAAAAGCCGATTTCAATTTTAACACAAAGATCGACTTCGATTTTGACGCACAAGCCAATTTCGATTTTAACAAGGGGCAGATTCCGATTTTGATGCGAAAAGTCGATTTTGATTTTAACACAAAGGCCGACTTCAATTTTGACGCACAAGCCGATTTCGATTTTAACAAGGGCAGATTTCGATTTTGATGCAAAAAAGCCGATTTCGATTTCAATGCAAAAAGCTGATTTCATTTTAACACAATAGGGCCGGTTTTGTTTTCATGCAGCCGATTTTCAAACTTTTCACGCAGAAGGGTCGAGTTCATTTTAATGCAGCAGATTTCATGCAGAAGGTCGAGCTCATTTACTTGTAGCAGATTTCATGCAGAAGGGCCGAGTTCATTTACATGCAGCAGATTTCATGCAGAAGGGCCAAATTCATTTACATGCAGCAAATTTCATGCGGAAGGGCTGAGTTCATTTACATGCAGCTGATTTCATGCAGAAGGGCTGAGTTCATTTACATGCAATGCCGTTTTCGATTTGTAGCGCCCAGTTAAGCACAGTATATGTAGATAAGAAATCAGGAGTTAAACAAAAATAGAATAGATACAGCAGTAAATCGGTAATAATTTTAATCGGAGAGAGGTATTACAATCTTCTTAAAACTGGTGTTTTGAAAATATGAGGATACTTAAGAATCCGTATTGAAAAGGGGTCGAAATGTTCTGAAGGTAAAAACAGAGCAAGAACTTTTAAAACAAAGTAACATGCAATATTCTCAAAGTATGAATTAAAAGCAGCGTCCGATGTAACTTGCCTGACCGCCTGCCTCAAAGTCCTTCCCTCCTCCTTCGCTCCTTGTTCTTCCTTCTGTTGGTCTTCCCATCAATTAGCGCCAGTTTATATAGAGGAAGGTTTGATGGAGTAAGTGGGGTAAGTCACTTACTCCCGTACTTATTTTTAGGGGTAGGTGGAGAAACCAGGTTGGTTTACCTACTTCATTTGGTCGCCGCCTAGTTGCCGCCTAGTTGGATTCTAATTGAGCAATAAGGTTTAATTTAATTCAGGCCAACTATTCCATTTTCATGCTAGCGGCCCATTCTTTGCTGGCCAGCCTTTTTCGGCTGTTCGTATTTTTCATCCAATGGGCCAATTTTGGATTCTATGGAGGAGGTCGGTCCATTTTTCATTAGGGAAGGGCCGATCTTGATTCACAGTCGGGCTTGATTACAAGGCCGGACTGGATTTTCATGGGAGGAGGCCGGTTTGGATTTCCTCGTATGCAGGCCAGTTTCATTTTCTTCACTTAAAAAACCGAGTTCAATTTATATGGAGGGGAGCCAAGTTCATTTTCACATGGCCGAGTTCAAATGCAGTGCCGGCTTCAATTTTTGCTTTGGGATGCCGGTCAACTTACATGGCTGATTTCAATTGGGATCTCACAAATAGACTGTATTTTATTTTTGACCGAATCATGTTTATTAGGGTTAAAATATTCAGAATGGCTCATGAAATATGAAAGGTTCTAGAAATTACATATGAGGTAACAAATCAAGTTAAATAGACTAAAATAAGTATTTTTGTGGGTAATTATAAAATATTTTACATTCAGTTGTATGAGTTTCATACCTAAATAACAATTCATTTTATGGATATTATTAATAGATCGATGAAACTTGAAAAGGTATTATGTAACAGTGTGACGATCTGAACCCAAAATATCAAATATAGCTCGGATCACTCACGCGAAAATCTTAAAATTTAAAATCATCTATAATATTCCATAATAACAACACAATTAAATTAAACTACTATTAAATTCATCAATACGTTATATAATCATCCCGAAATAACAACTGCTAAGAATCACGGATCGCAGTCCGAATGAAAACTACTCAATTTCTATCAATAATACATCTAGTTTGTCTCCCACTGATAAATAATGTCTAACCTCCACATATCGCTTTACCTGAAAATCCTGCAGCAAAAGTAGGATCCCACGGTCTGCACTATGCAATAATCTCAATCTGGAGCCAAGAAAATATAAGAGTGAGTCAAAGCCCAGCATGTGATAATAATCAAAAGCGCTAATAATAATAACAATCTTGAATATCAAACTATCAAGATCTTAGTATAAATCTAACCATCTACTATATTCAAAAAAAATTACAACACGTCGTAAATACGACTCTAAGCAAAATAGGTCACACTTGACCCACATATCTCAAAGATAATAAGAATATCAATAAATTAGCAAAAATCCCCCAGAATCCGACATCAAGAGATATGTAGGGATTCCCTGATCCGAATGTCAATGTGAACGACCTGAACATCAACATCGATAAACAACATGGATTCCACCAAATCCGGATATCGTAAAATTTGACCCATGGATTTTACAAAATATAACTCGTGTATTCAACCGAATCCCAAACTCATGAGATATCAACAATGATGAAACATTACAATGAATCTCCTTGGACATTATTCTACCATAGTGAACCAAAGGCCACGTATTTACGCCCCCAACGGTTGGGTAAGTGCAACAAGGTTATCTATGGTATCCAACTACCCCTACAATCCTCCCAGAGGCAGCACCCGTAGTATGTCGATACCACCTCCGATACCCCTCGCCAATGATATCCTAGATATCATATCCTACGATGGTCACTAGGTTATATGCATCCCTCTCAACTCACTGTACGAGATAATAAAAATTTAATTATTAGCTCAAATTAATGTCACCACTGTACGAAATAATAAGAATCTCCTTGGATCTTATTTAGCCACCGTGAACCAAAGGCCACGCATTTACGCCCCCAACGGCTGGGTAAGTGCAACGAGATTATCCATGGTATCCAACTACTCCAATAGTCTTCCTAGAGGCTATACCCGTAGTATGTCGATACCATCTGTGATACCCCTCGCCAAATGATATCTCTGATATCATCTCCTATGATGGTCACATGGCTATAAGCATCCCTCCACGATAAACATACCTCATTATCACCATGATACGGAAATCAATATTGGATAAGCGTATACCACATTAAAGTACCATAGCATCCCATTCGACCAGATACCTTAATGTTTTCATATTCTCCTCAACCTTAACCGTAGGAAGCCAACAATTCAAATACTCACACAACCGAGTATAACGCAAAGAAGGCTTTGCAATATCAATGATAGGAACGTCGTTCGGTACTGATACAGATCGTACTCACTCCATCAAATCTAACACAAAGGAACTCATCACGGAATAAACAAAGAATGAATATAGACTAAGATATGATTTATATGCTTAACTCAATCACTTAACTGTTCTTTCATTCTGTTCCGGTGCGATGCCTACAACTAAGGCTAACATATAAATCAACTGATTCCAACATATATCATATTTTATTTTAATTTATTTACATACGACCACGAAATTAAATGATGTTCTTAACCCCACCTTCTAAAAGTTAACATTTACGGTCAATTTACGGGTTCTTCCATACACAACCCAATTCATCATAACTTATATCCATTTTACTAACACCCACTCTCAAACATACATCCTTACTCAAATTATACACATATTGTCAGCATATATATAAGTATGTATATTTGTTTATCTTCAACCCAAAAATATATTTATAGTTATATCAACATAAACACACTCTACCACACGCACACACACTCACCACGCACTGTGCACACCTGCACTGAGCCGCATACACGCAGCATACCGTGTATTTATACACATGCATATACACACACGTTCACACTCACACACAACACACACACACACTGCCTTCCCTTCCACACACCAACGCGCACACACGGCAGCACACACACCCAACTACACACACACAGGCATGCACACTGCAGCACTCGCTCACACACTGTCAACATCCAACTGACAGCAGCACTCGCACGCTAATCTCCTGCAGTCTGCTACACACAAACCTTACGCACACACCCACGCACGGCTGCACACACGGCAGTAGCTCTGCCACCACTCTCACTGTACACCAACACCCACATACCACACACAGTGCACTCCTGCGCTTACACACCTACACACATATGAATACATACACCCAATTATCCACGCGTGATTATACCCACTAGCAATACCCATTCACGTAACCAAAACCTAGTACAAATTTTCACCGTTCCACTTCCTGAAGTGATCGAGCAGAGAGCGAATGCTCTGTTTTCGATCCCAATTTCCACCTCACAGAGGTACAGCCGATTACGGCACGAATGAGCATCAGAGAGAAGAAAGAAACGATTTACTGACAGAAATTAGAAATTATACTTGCAATCAAGGAAGAAGCGAAATAATGAGGATTCATTTGCAATTAGAGGAGAAATGACAGTAAAGGGATTTCACTTGCCTCAATTCTTTGCTTTTCTTCCGGCAACGGCGACAACGTCACAAATTGACGACGGCGACTCCGATGGCGGCGGCGGCTTCGGCCCAAATTCATGAAGGCGACTGGCAACGGCAGCGGCGAAGAACAGTGGCTTGGCCCTCTTCTCACTCTCTGCTACTCCAAAGAATCGGCTTCCATATATGAGTTGGCCACCGAGAGGAAGAAGGAAATCAGATACTCCAACCGTTCGGCAGAAGGAGGCGTCGTCGCAGCCAATTTTGGCTGGTGGTTTCTCCTGCTTTCGCTCCTTCTTCGCTCGCCTCTGTCTCTCTATATTTTGAAATCGGAAATTATCCCATGAATATGAAACCGGCGTTTGTATGTACTTTGAAACCGGCATTGCACTGTGA
>JAOVVI020019852.1:0-10019 GCA_028571085.2 Nepenthes alata | reverse complement strand
GAAGAGTCGACCAAGCTTCATCCCGATTTCACTCATAAAATTTGCTATTGCCCTCGTGATTCTCGGTGTTTTCTCATAAAATTTTTCTTTGGATATGATGCTAATGAGCAGAGTAAATTTACGGGTGCCTGGATGAATTGGAGCTCGTAAATGAACAGGTTGAGCAGCAGCAGTGCTGTGATGGAAGGCAATTGATAGTAACTATCTTGTTTCGATCCGTATAATTGTTGGCAAGTTGTGGGTCAACATTCTTGTAAGTTTGGTATTGCTTCAGTATACGCGTCTATCTTTCAACAAGATAGCACATAGGTTTCGTTTTCCTATTGGTGCTTTTACATACAAGTTGTTTACTTAAAGTTATTTTTTTTTAATTTTAATTGTTCAGGTCCTCTGAAAATTGATAAATAATTATTTTAATTTTAAACTTTCATATTGTAAAAGAAAAGTCTGAATTGTTGTAATAATAATTGAGTTCGGTATTCAAGAAGATTATTAAAATATATGCATTTATATCGTATATATTATAACCTTATAAAACTAAATTTTCGGGCTGATTTACTTCAATCGGCTTAAAATTTTATAAAATATGAACTAATAATATGATTGATTTATATTTTATGTTGGGCATAGTCACAGACGAAAAAAATTGGTTTACCCCAAGCTCGGTCCAAACTAGAATTTTTATAGTTATAAAATATTATTTTAGATAAATATGGTATTAAAAAAATATATTGGTAAATTATAACTTTGTATAATTACCTTTTATGTAGAGATTTGTAGTTTGAATATTTACTTAATAGTTTAGTCTTAAAATATTTTATATAGAGAGATGCAAATTTTAAATAAAAATACTTTAAGTTAAAAAAATCCATAAATTGATTTAAATCGGTCTAATTTAAATTATAGACGAATATAATAATAGTTTTTGACCCGAATAATCCAGCTGAATTTAAACCAATCTGATTTAACGATAATAAATTTTTATCTAAATTTAACACATATTCGACACAAAATTAATTTTAATTAAAACTAATGCCTATCATATTCATGGTATTAAAATGTTATTCTTCAACTTCCTAGTAATTTGGAGCCGCAATTTTAGACTGAAAAATAGATATTATTAGAACAAAAAATCATATGTATTCACATTCAATACGCAACTAATAAGGATTCTAATAATTTTAGAACTGAAATACTAAGATTAAGAAATAAAATTATCCACCATGCGAAGAAAAATATAAATTTAATAATTTAATTTGTCCTAATATAAATAAAAGATTTCTTTCGATTTCAGTGTTGAAACACTGGATTAAATGATTATTTGTGGTAAAAAAATATCTTTTATTTTTTAAAAAATATATACTTCTTTATTTTAATTTAGTTGCTTGTTGTCCATTTTTTAACATGACATATCAATGATTAATTTCATAAAAAAAAGCATTACGTGGTGTGAAATTAATCTCAAAATAAAAATAAGAAACACATACAACTGTAATATTTGATTATTTTTTAAATTATTCAAATTCACAAAAAGGGTATTTTAATTGAGATTTTTCGCACTTTTTTTTTTCTCTTTTGCTTGGCCAGTTTAAATTCCACTTGGTCCCAGTGTGTCATATAGCCTCCAAATTTTTTGAAAAAAAAAGTATTTACCATACATATAATTACTACCCGAAAAAAATAAAAAAAAATTAAAATTTTAAAATTAGGATTAAAGAAAGAAAGTTGAGAGTATTATTTAAGTTATTCCTATCTAAGATGTGTTAATTAATAAAATTATTCTATACATTATATTTATCATTATTGATCGGTATACCGCAATATGGGCTGGCACAAGGTCAAAAAATATCCAAAACGGCCTGTTGGACGGTCAACTCAAAAACGGCCCAACAAGAGGCGCAGGGCAAAATCCTGAAATTCCCAAGGTCAAGACCTCAGCAGGCGGCCAACTCGCATACAGACAGTCAACTCGAGCGTTGACCGGATGTACTGTATCGGCAGACCCATAAAGGCATTTTACGGGCCTGACACACTTGAGCCCACGATCCAATAGACGACCAGCAACGACTCTTTCAGCACCTTCCATGATTTCAGCCAACACCCAAAAAGGAGATTGACAAAATCAACGCCCTTCCTATAAGGAAGGCGCCAAATTTTATTAATCTCCTGTCAATTGGGGCTTTCTAACGGTAAAATGCATGGAAGGAAGGCGATCGACTTTGAAAGCCGCTGACCGCAATGAATGGAAGCAATCTCAGCCAGTTTGACAACTGGCGGCTCCCTGTAAAAGGAAGACCGTCCAGAATAACGTCGGGGATCACACCTTCCAATCAAAGAATATCACTCTGTTATCCTTTAAGTAAACCCTAAAATTCTCATTCAGGGTATGCAAGCTCTTATATACAAAAATCTCTGATACAAACAACGAAAGCTCTGACTAATGAAAACCCTTACTTAGATAAAGCTCTTACTGACAAAACGCCCACAAACTCTGACAGAGCATTAGACAGAGGCTCATCGTCTCTTCCTCTCTACCCAAATGTTCGTCCTCCAATCCCACCAGAGGCCTTCAGATTCCTGGAAACCTCTTCGGCTTTTCGATAGTCGTTCCCTGAAGTTTCCACGCTTTCGAAACTTCGCTTCCTTACGCTTTCTGTGAGCAGGAAGGGAGAGCTCACGTTCTCGATAAGCCAACACTCCTGACCGACCTACTCACACACTCTCTCTCTTACTTTCCAATTTACCTTTCCTACTTAGAAGGCTTTACTAACTTGAGCGTCGAAATATTTTCGGTGGGATAACCTCCCTCCGATACACTGACTTCTTGTTTACTTTAGTGGTGTGCAGGATTCGAACTCAGTAAATTGAGCCGGGTTAACCAATCTAGACGAATCCAAATCTGTTTCAAGTCGGATCGAGATACACATCAACTATAAAAAAAAATTCAAGAGAAATTAGTCATATTTGTATATATATTATTTTGTTATAAGTTATTGTATAATCTATAGTTATTAATGATTTTATAAATAAATATAATGTTATTTATATATGGTATAATTTCTCTAAGATTGCTATGATAATTAGTTAAATTATAAATGATTTAGGAGTTTTGGATTAATTGGGGTGGATTAATGAAAGTTCAGTTCAGGATGATGTGATTAGAGCAAGCGAATTGCAAATTGATCAGAATTTAATGGAAAAGTCGATGCGGGCCCACTGTGATTAAGAAGGATCATTAGTCTCCGTCACCGACCTGTCATTTTATTTATTCAATGCCCAATATCAAAAATAAAATAATAATAATAATAATAATCAAATGCCAAAAAAAATAATAATTATTGCTTTTAACTTTCTTGAGTCAAATATAACAATTTAAATATGATTATTCATTATTTTTATTGCGTTTCAAGTCCTCGATTATTGTACGAATTAGGGAGTTTTTAAATTTTTTACCGTTCGAAGCGTACACAGAAGGGTTCGGTCTCCGTCTCTGTTAACTTGAAGCCTACACAACACAATTAACAAACAAGATATCAAAGGTCCGACAAAATTTTTTCCGCCAAGGCCACTTTGACGCTCAAATCAACAAATTTTCGCAATAAACGAAAATGAATCACACGCTAAGAGGTGCGTGAAAGTATACTGAAAATGAGGGGATGGTGTGTGCTTGTTTATGCAAGAGAGAGAGTAGTGAGCGGATGGTGGGAGGCTTGACTCCCTAAGTGTACCGCAATGGGTGACTGACTTTCCGTTGTCTGAGTAGGCTCAGAAATCTGGATTCAGAGGCTAACTAATAAGCTTAAGGCTTATGACGCTGAGTCAATCGTTTTTGCTCCGATCCCCCTCTTCGTTGGAGAAGAGGGATTTTATAAGCCCCTTGACGGGAGATTTTGGGCATGAGAACTCCTGTCGTCAGGGTTCGTTGGCCATTGATTGTTGTTGGAGATTGTCGGTGCGTCAACTGTCATTTTTTGGTGGCAGGCTAATTATCGGGCGTTGCCGGTCACGCTTAATCTCCCCCTTGAGCTCGGATTGACGGGCCGCCTGTAGCAGCCATCTGAATCGTAGCTTTGCAACGTTGACCGCTTCTCCATTGGCTGGTTCCTCTTGCCCCTTGCCGTTTTTCGACAACCGCATTAATGAGCTGTAGGGGCGCTCGTAGGCTGCTGCCGGTGGGCCATCATGTGGGCACCTCGCGTATTTGGGCTGGGCTCTGATTTTTTTTTGCCTCAGTGCTGGACCCAACAATTTTAAATATGTACAACTTATTAAGAAAAAAATTATTAAAACTAATTATTTGTTTTTAATTTTTAAAATTTTATAATCGGTCTGTGTTTTTATCGTAATTTATACGATGGAAACAAATTATATTTTCTATTCTCACGTGTACAGCATGCGATGGGAGGATGTAATGAGTCTTGAAAGGTTTTTTTGGTCCATAAATCACAATTAGTACTAACAAATATTTAAAATAAAATTACAAAAAATGAGAATAAAACCATTGATATTTTTTATTCACATTAATCCGAATGTTTTTGTTTACAAATTTTAGTTTAATATTTTTAAAATATATCAAAATTATAAAATATTTTTTATTTAAAAAAAATATTTCAAATATTACTTTTTAAAAAATATCATTCCCACCACCATCCAAATTTATTCAATTTTTTTTCATTAAATTTGATCAAAATTAAATTTAAATCAGATTATATTTAAATAAAAATTTATAATTATTAAATTAGATCAGATTAAACACGGACTTATTATCAATATTAGAAATTATAATCATGTTATTATAATTTAAATTAGATCAATTCAGACTTGTCAATTTTAATTTTTATTTTAAATATTTTTTTATTTTTTTATATTTATATAAAATATTTAAAAATATAAAATATTTAAAATTATAATATTTAGATGAATAATGTTTACAAAAAAATTATTACTCATAAATGTAATATGTTAAAAATATTTAAAAAATATTTTTTTATTTAAAATAAAAGTTATATTTATAAAAATAATTATAATTTAAACTTAATCTTATCAAATCGATCACTTTTATTTGTAATCATATTTAACACAAAAAATTAATCAGAATTTTTTTTTAGATATATCTGTTTATAATATTAAAACACTTTTATTAAATTATATAAAAATTTTAAATCAATCCAACAATTTGGCAAATAAAAAAAAGTGCGCAAGAGAGAGAGAGAGTGTGTGGCTGTATTTACGGATAAAAAAATTAATTTTCACATTTTTATATAATAAATGTACCATTTTTGTAATTTTTTTTATCATATTTATCATTAATTCATCTATAATTTTCTATTACATATGACACTTACCAAAAATTAAAAAATTAAAAATAAAACATATCATTTTTATAAAAAATGAGTTATAAATAAATTGTAAGATAATGAAATATATAGGAATAATCAATTTTTAAAATCTTAGTTTTTATTCTTATTTTAATTTACTTTTATTTTAATATTAGTTTCTCTCAGTACGAAATTTTAGATTGTGCCAAAATATTTTTATGTTTTGTATATAATCATACCGAAACATTATTTAAATAATTTTTAGTTGATTTCTATATATGGATTGTACTAATAATAATATTTACAATTTAATTTTATATTAATTATTTTTAACTTATATTTTAATTTAAATAATTTAAAATAGTAAAAAATATTATATATATATTTTTTTTTTGTTAGGAGAAAATAAAAATACATGACTCTTTATGAAATAGTATATCTTTTTATATGTAAAAAGATACATCCATTGGTCTCTAAAAAAAATTAGAAGTATAGTATGAGATATTTCATCTCTTAATTTACACATAATGTTTTCTTTCTCATAAAAATAATCATCGTATATTATTATTTATTCTACTATAATTTTTTTTTAAAAATCAATATGAATTATATAAATTAATATATTTATCGATCATTAATTTATAACAGCGTTATCAAAGAGGATCATGTGATACAATTATTATTTATCTCGTCATAATTATTTAAATGATAGAATTATTCTATAATTTATTTTATACTTATTTTATTATATATTTTTATTATAAAATAATTATATAGCCATATAACTATATTTTATTTATTGATTTATAACAAAACACTGCCTATTAAGGCAATAAAAAAAAAATAAGAAATATGCCAACATAAGAATACATAGATGGAGAAAGTTCAAATGTTGGCCCTCCATTGCAACTATCCCTCCTATGAATTTAATTATAATATTTATTTTGTCAAAAATAAAAGTGAAAACTATAGATAATAGGCATCGAACTTGGACCCCATGTAAGGGAATTAGGGCCATAACGGTTTAACCGGACAGATATTTATTAATTATTAGCGTGTGAACTTAATTAAAATTAGACCCAAAATAATAAAATTTATGAAGTTAGGCGGACCAAACCTATAACCTTTGAGTTAGAAAAAATGAAGCTTTAAGAAGAATATGCTTTGATATATTTAGGAAATATCACATTATATACTTTCATGTGATAGATTTGATCGAAAAAATAATAAATATATAGATTTTGACTTGATTTAAAGCCTAGATAATAATGTATCTAATAGATAAACTTATAAAAATAAAACTTCGTTATCACAAAGAAAAAAATATATGATAAAATATAAAATATTATTTAAGTATATCAATGTTGTACTTATAGTTGTAGGCCCTTTTGACTAAAACTTTATCCCTGGGATTATATAATATCCTGTAAGTCGTATGGATTATTAATCAATGAGCTCACGATATACAAATTGTACACATTTTACATATATTTCTTAATAGTTATTATATCATACCTATTTGTTATGCATATCCACATGATTTTAGATATGCCTAAGTTTGACAAATGAATAAATTCTATAAGAAATATATTTATAAAGTTTGATTTGATTATGAGAACATGATGATATTATCTCCATTTAGATAATATTCCTGTTATGATTCATATTATCACTCTTAAGTAGTTAAATTTAATATTAAAGTATATATCAAGATATTTTAATAAACCATCAGCATATAATTTTAAAAAATTTAAATATTATATTTGATGCGTATCTAGATTTGACTTCAAATAGATTCGGATTCGTCTGGATGGTTTGAACCGGCTCCGTTCACTGAATGCGAATCGTGCACACCACTAAAGCAAACAAGAGGTCAGCGTGTCGGCGGGATATTGTCCCATCGAAAATACTTCGACGCTTAAGTCAGTAAAGCCTCCAAAGATAATGAAGGTAATGCTAAAAAGCTAGAGCAGGTAAGCGGATTGAGAGTGCTGGCTTGTCGAGGACGTGATCGATCGCTTCCTACTCACATGGAGCGTAAGGAAACGATATTCCGAAAGCGTGGAAGCTTTCGAGAACGACTCTCGAAAAGTCGATGGGGTTTCTAGGCAGCCAGAGGCCTTTGGTGAGATCTGAACGTTTGGAAGAGTGAAAGAGACGATGGGCCTCAGTCAGTACTCTGTTAGTGTTCATCGATGTAGAAATCCTCTCTGTGAGCAAAATTGTGAGAGTTTTTACCGTGAGTGATCATCTCTATATGCCAAAAATTGACTGTAAGAGCTTATTGTCTGTCATTAAGAATGTATTTCAGAATATGTTGCCCGTAAGAAAAATCATGTAAGCAAGGAGTCGTAAGCAAGAAATTCGTAAGCCATAAGCCCTCTTAGAAGGAGTGTTTTCGAAGAAGAAGACGATCATTGAACCAGAGTTTTAGGGTCTTACTTAAGGTGGGCAGAATGATCTCATCTCTTTAAAAGGCGTGATCACCTGAATTACCCTTGGTTGGCCTGCCTTTCAGAGCTGATGCGAGTTGCCAAACAAACCAAGATAGCTTCCTTTTATGGCGGTCAGTGACTTTTCAAATCGATCACATTTCTTCTGTGAATGTTACCGTTGGAGAGCCCAAATTGGCAGAAAAGTAAAAAAATTTGGCGCATTTCTTATGAAAAAACCGCTGATTTTATCAATGCCCATTTTGAGAGCCGGCTAGGATCGTGGTCGATGCTAGGAAAGTCGTTGCTGACTGTCTGATGGATCGTGGGCTCAAGTGAGTCAGGTCCGTAACCGTAAAAAGTACTTGTTGGGCCTACTATTACAGTACTTCCGGTCAACGCCTGAGTTGACTGTCTGCGAGTACATAGGCCGTATGCTTAGGTCTCGACGATCAACGTTGGTGTTGACCGTCTTGGGCCTTTTAGGGTTTGACCCCGTGTCTCCAGTTGAGCCGTTTACGAGTTGACCATCTAGCATGCCGTTTTGGGCCTATGTTGACTTTGGGCCAGCCATTTTCGATATACCCATCAATATTTATTAATATTATTATTGGTATAATTTTTTATTTTTTTAATATGATCAAATTATAATTATCTATTTTTAAATATATGATTAAGATTGAGATAATAAATTTTACAATCTCTATAAAAAAAATGAAACTCTTTCAAATCTAATTGACACAGTATACCGACTAATAATTATTTATTTAAAATAGGTTAAATATTCGTAAACACTGCCCTAGTATGGTCACTCTTTGGTTATATCAAAACCAATCTTTCTTAATTTTAAAAGTATTTTTTTACTATTATTATTATAAGGTCAAAGTAACTACTTTTATAAAATTTAACAATTTTTTTTTGTTTTTTTAAAATTGATAATATTATTATTTTGAAGTTAGCCGAGCTAAAAATTAGAACTGGCCAATAAACATTTGAATGTGTAATCTACTAAAAAGTTACGATTGAGATGATATTTATATATTATTTGTATCTTTATATATTTTTTTATCATGGTCGGTATGACAAATTCAAATTCAATCATAGTTTAATTATAGTGTTTTTAATTTCACCTAACTCAACCCTTCTCCAATAGCATTGTGACAACTAAAAGGGCCGAAACAAACAAAGTCCCACATATAAAGTGTCCTTACTACACATAATTTGAAAAAAAAAATTTTTAATCACTTTTGTCTTACTATATAAAAGTATTACTTTATATTATACAATAGATTATTTTTTAAATATGATTGACCATTATACTCCAAAATGAGGGGCATGTGATGTGGGCTTTGTATGGCCCACGTACGATACCGAACGGTAGCTGTCGAATTCTCATCTAATATTATTCGTTGACGATTTTCTTTTAAACAAATATTTTTTTATTTTTTAATAATAAAAAATGATAGATATTGGATGGAGATTTGATAAATATTATATGGCATCGTACATGAACCATGTGAAGCCACACCAAACGCCCTTGCTCTCAATAGACTCCTACTTTTTTCTCATATTACTAGTTTTTTAGTCGTTCTAAGATATATATTTTTAATAGTCGAGTTTAATTATCAATATAAAAAAATTTTAATAGTAATTATAATTATATATTTTAAAAATAAGAATACATTACATCGGATACGACTAACTAATAGAATATAATATTTATGACTTACTTACATGAACGACCAATCATAATAGGTTAAATGGCCAAACTTTATATTAAGATATGGCATGGGAGGGTCTTTATCTCTTATATTTTTTAAAATTAATTATTTATTTTTAAATAAATAATTATAATATAATAATTAATTTTAACTTATTTTTAAATAATATTCGAGTCATTTAATTTTATCCCTTATTGAATTAAGGTGCGTTGAGACACATCAATAGAGGTTCCAGAGCAATTATATATTAAAAAAATTAATATTAATTTTAAAATTTATACTTAATAATCGGAGTGAAAAAAATTGCATAGATAAAAATATTTATAAAATAAAATAAGAAAATACATGGGATGACCTAATTTTGAGTCCATAAGAAGAACCGCATAGTCCAGGAGGCATTCCGTATAGCCTAAGATCTAGACGACTTAGTTTAGGTCAGTCTAGCAAAAAATTAGTTCCTAGATGAACCTGTGAACTCGGCCAGCAGCTCTCCCAAATTAGAAGACGCCAAACAGTTGACCAACCACGTTGCCACTGTCAGCACATCA